>DWGO01001048.1:0-10365 GCA_018247635.1 Eurytides dolicaon deicoon | reverse complement strand
CATTCGTTCTAAAAAAAAAAAAATAATAAAATAATTTAGTAAAAATCAAAGTATCGTTTTCAACATAGTTTAATTTTACTATAATCGCCACGCAACACTCAGTGTACGCACACAATTACGCGCGTACTTGTGTGGGTTTAAAAAGCCCTGTAAATATCAAAATTTGGTGCGGCCGATTCGGCGTCAACGCTCTTAAGTTACTCCTATTTTGTGAAACTAACTTATGAACTATTCCGAATGGACGGAATCAAAAATAAATGTTATTTTGGCGAACCATTACAAAAAAAGACCCATATCATCAAAGCATATCTGCAGCCTTCGCATATTTTCGAGTCAGCTCTGACCTCCTTGGGGTTTTTTAGGAGATAAATTTACGAGTGAAGCAAGCCGTGTAGGTGATGCTAAGCGATCCGCCTGCACATAACAACACAGTGCCAAACCTGCCTTAGCCGTGCTCTGTGCTTGTCACTTAGACATTTAAGATGATATATATCTATTCCCCATAATTACAACATTGCCCTTCAAACTGGAACAAAGTAGTAGTTACATATAAGAATATATTAGCTTGACGAGCAGTAGCTCGGCGGTTAAATAACTGGCAACACACTGTCTCACACTTCTTAGAACCTAAGTATATTGGCAGCCTTCCCATACATTTGAGTCAAAAGCCTCTTGGGCTAAAATCCTCTCTAAGCAATACGCGTAGGTAACATTAAATACGGTTTACATATTGACCCTTTACTAGGCCAATCTGTACCAAGTGACGGTGACCGCCGCGCGCATCGCCCCGACGGAAGGATGCAGCCGTCGTAACGAGACCATCTGCACCATAGACGGCCGCCATTACTGTTTCACCAGCGGTGTGGTATGCGACGGTATCAATAACTGCGGCGTGGCCGACTGGTACATACGATTCACAATATCGGCTCAGAACATTTTCTTAGTTTTTTTTTTTTAAATATCATTTAGGGTCGTAACCGAAAATGATATTCGGCCATCCTTATTAAATAAAACTATTTAAGTGATTTATCTGGAAATGCTAGTTGTGGTCTACCATCTACTTGGCACAAAATAAAATCCAAGCACACCAATACTGCATGACATCTAGATACCATTAACTCATACTGCATGAATAAGACCAAAAATGATAACTTAAAAAATTGACGGTAGCCTGGGTGAACTACGAGTTTGACATTAGAACATTTAACATTTCAGTTTGGCTCGTGACCATGAACGCTGTAAAGTATTCGAAAGGTCGGGATAAAAGTTTATTAAAAACGTAAGACCCATAAATTTGCTTAATTTCATATTGTATCTATTTAACTATCCGTTTATATCTTTAATCGGTTCTTAATCAACTCCTAACGAATTAATATTAATAATATCAACCCGGAGTGGATTTGCCCATGCCATTTGTGTCAGTCATTATGGTCATTTGTACAGGTTCGACGAGCGAAAAGCGCAATGCAGCCTTCCCGTTGAAAGGCTCGACGCGGCACCGGTGATCGCTGTGCTTTGCGCTGTGTTGTGCGCTTTGCTGGTAGTGGGTCGCGCATTAGCCCGCTGCCTACCCCCCAACGCCGCCTCCTTCTTCATATTCAACGCGAATGAAGACAATCGCCTCTACGTGGACACCGTCCACCGCTCTCCCGACCACACGGGTCCTCCTGACGACCCCCCCAAAAGGACTTCCATCATACCGGTGGTTTTCTATTCAAACTTTAAATCAAAACAAATCCGATCAAAATATATTTATTCGAAAAGTCTATTTATTCCAAGCACTTTTGTAACGTCGTATTTCAAATTTAAAAGTTAAAAAGTTAAATCCGTGAAGAATGTACCTACGGCTCGAAACGTAGTTCTGTTGACTGAAGCCGGCGAGAAACTTAACAGCTGCTCATTTACAAATTTACAATGATGTTACAATATAATTGCTATGTCGCATACGAGTCGATTAACTAAATTTCGTATATTTTAGTTTGCTATAAACTTTTGTCTTGTGTAATTGGCTTTATTTAAAATCTAGATATAATTCTCTACAGATACACAAAACCTTGAAAGTGGCCAATAATGTAGGGGTAAACCTTTTAAGTTTCTTAAATGACGTGTTTCAAAACGTGTAAAAAGAAATATTTTAAATTAACTCTTCTTATTCTTATTGTCTTAATAATAATTCAGTAAGTATAAAAATGGCTATCTATTTCAGAAATCACTTCTAAACTTAGAATTAATCTGATTGATTCTAACGATATGTTTGACATTGGTTTTCGGCAACATCTACATGTTGTTGCCTTTGTCATAAGCGTCTTAAGCGGCTGTACCGATTCTGAAATTTTTTTTTGTATGTTTGAGGAAGTCCCTAGACGCGTCCTTCAAAGGCGGGACGCCTATCCATAACAGCACAGAAGTACACAAAACCTGCTAAGCCCTGCGCTGCTCTCTTCACCCAGAGACTTAAAATGTTTTAAACCTATGCCCAGTAATTAAACTGGCTATCCTTTAAGCCGAGACACAGCAGCGTTTTTACGTAAGTGATTGGCAGTAGAAGATCTGCTAATACAGTGGTATTATTATATGAAAACTACGATACATCCGGGAATGGACTGGAATCGCGAGTGCAGCCCAACTATTTCGCCTCGCGAGAGATAGAAACCTTCGCTAGTCGGAGAGGCACTTTAAGAAGAAGATTATTATACGGGTTCTTGGAATTAGTTAAAAAAAATATTTTATCAACCTAAACAAAATATGTTTTAAAAGTACATTGAATTTGAATCACTTGCATTAGGAATTAGAATATAGAAATAGACTATTAATCTTGAATATACAAATGGTATAAAGAACTAGGATTTCGTCCTCTGATCGGTTTTTAAATGGAAACGCGACTAACTGACCGTCTGAGCCGGAGCGTCAATTACATGACTACTCTAAACTGATGATGTAGTAACCTTGATATACGAAGAGTGCATTCAGCTAAATTACTAGCAGGGTCAGGGTATAACAGTACCACCCCAAGCGAACTCTACAAAACAGGCCTACCACTTAGATTTGATGATTCTTATCTTCTGCGGCAGATATATTCGGATTCCTCGAGTGAGAGCCACGAAACGAAACGTGGGGAGCAAGCTCTAATCCCCCAGTCTTCGAACCCGGAACCTCCTGAACTCGCCGGACATCCAGAACCCTCCTCAACTAAAATACAGGTATCCTAACGCGACTTTATCAGCGATTGTTAGGACGAGTTTCGCCGAAAACTGTCGACTGGAGAGCTTCTGGGGTATGCCACTCACTTCTTGGGCGAGGCCCTGGCCAAACAACAATGGTAAAGCACTTGAGGGTAGGGTATGGCACGCTGGCCGTATAAGCGGCGTACGACTTATCTTCTGGCCTAATCGGTTGGGTAAAGGACTTCCTGAGTGGAAGACCCCTTCTAGTTGTTGTCGAGGAGATCGTGTACATTTGAGACGATGGTAACTAATGCGGGAGTTCTAACAGTTCTAAGGGATTTCTTTCGGCAACACTCTTTCTGCTGCACATTAACGATCTGCTTATGTCTTGCATCTATGGGTACGTAGAAGACAGCACAGTTATGGAAGATACCATTCGAACCGAAGCAGTAAAAATTTAGTCCGAAAGAGATTTCTTGGTAGAGCGTGTAAACCGTGCTTTGCAGGTAGTCTTCAAATTCATCAGGTGAGGTTCAACGTCACCAAAATACAGGCGTGTCTTTTCATCGCAATAAGGAGCCCGTTCACCTTGGCCTACTTTCCAGAATATGCCTATAAAATATCTTGACCTCCTCCAAATGTTGGGTATGTCCTCTAAACTCAACTTTGAATGGTTCATAAGTCCAGGACCAAGGCAGTACTTTACATCAAGACAGCTTCTAACTTTATACAAAGCTCAAGTACTGCTGTCATATATGGTCCCGCGCTGCCAATTATCAGCTAGCAGTTTTTGACTCTTTGAAGAGATGAGCGTTAAGACTAATTGGCGACCTTGATATGACTAAAACTAAGATTCCAATTCTTTCCTTATTTTTAGGCTACACTTTGGAGACTGTACAGTGGAATTACATAGTATAATTCCTCCTCCCCCTTTCATCATCGGACAACTAGACGCGGGCTTCCACACTTATGTAGTCGACATGCCACGCATCCGAACCAAAAGATTTGCCCCTTCGTTCGTTATGCGTACGGCAAAGGACTGGGATAGTATTGTTGCGTCAGTTTTTCCTTCCGAATATAATGTGAGTGTCTTCAAGGGAAGAGTGAATAGGCATTTACTGAAATAGTGCGCTAACCACCTAAGATACTTACCATAAGGTAAGATAGTGATCAAGCGCTATCCAGTATCTATAACTGTACTAATACGCGAATTGGAAACTGTAACTCTCTTTTACAGACTACATCGCGAACGAAGTATACTGAAATACAGCAGTTTGTATTAGGGCGTGCGTGTATAATTGCAGATATTTTTTTATATATTATATATTTTATTATACATAATTGCAGATATCGTATGATATTTGTTATAAATACAATTAAATTATATATAAAGGAAATGTTATTTTTTTTACGTTTACGCCATTAATAACAAACACATAAATGTCTCATTCAAAAAACAATATGGTAAAATGATAGAAGAAAACTTTGATAAAATACGATTTTAAAAGAGGTACGAGGTCTCGTAGGTCTCTATTACAGTCCGTCTGGAATGATACCACAGCATTGCTAGTTATTCTGCCGCCAAGCAGTTGTGTATAAGCGTCGAGCGCAGCGCAGAGTAAGTACTGTGTAGTAATGTGTTGTTATGGGCATTCGTGACACTTACATGTAAATTTACTTTATACCTATAAAGCGGGGGTCCTTAGTGTTTATAACTAACTTATATATAATTTAAATATAAATTTGCGGCTCGATGACGTGATTATGAAAAACACTATTTTTATGTTTATATTGTTTTATGGAGAGCTAGACGCCATCTATACCAACAAAGACGTTACTTTGTAAATTGAAAGCTTCATCGTTATTTTCATAGATGGCGCTAGTACATACAGACAGGACAAATTTAAATCCCAAACACTGTTTTCGTATTGCTAGCAGTTGTGGGAGAGATTCACAGATGGCAGTACTATTACCTCAAAATTCATTAAATATCGCGATCAAATTTAAACTCGTCTTATCGCTACACATATCGTGCATTATCTCATAAATAATAGATTACCTTCTGATTTCATTAGAGCCTTCAAAGAAAATGGGATTAAGTTTGACGTATAGTATTTGAGTTGGGGAAGTCGACTGATGGGCGCATTCTTTTGTAATTTTATCGTATTTTTATTATTTCCGATAGTCGTTTACACAGTAAATTGCGAAATAAAATTTCTACCATATTTTGTCAACGCGACAATAATAGTAATGACAATTTAAAGAATTATAATCTTTAGTGTTTTAGGATATAAAATGATGCGACGAGCAAGTCGTGCGTCGTGGTAACCAACACTCTCTTTATACCCAGTAATTGCGCAGGCAACATTGGGTTCAACCACTTAGAATTACCCATATTCTTACGCAGAGTCCCTTTGCATTGCCAGTTATTCTACCGCCAAGCAGTATGTGAACACTACTGTGCTCTGGTTGGAAGGGCAATGATGCCAGCGTATTTACTGGGCATCGAGATATGAAATTTTAAATCACGGTATGATGACCGCAGCGCAAGGCCAGGCAGGTTTCGTGTGGCACTGTATTGTTATGGGTAGGCGTGTCGCTTACCATCGGGCGTACGACGTGCTTGTCACATCACTTTCTCCTAAAAAAAGTAGGATTTTAATGTATAACCTGCGACGCTAAAGTTGCGACGCGACGCTGTACAGCCTGGTCATTGCGCCAACTGACTCATCGCTTATCCTTCATTTCAGGATCCGAGACGAGATTCAGCGAGGAAGTTCACAATGCAAAATATGACCGCCAGCTTGCAGCGGCGGCTTAGGACCGTGGTCGGTCACCGACACCCACTTTCCCTTGGCAAAACCAAGCCGATTGATGTTTGAAGTACAGTCGCGTACATACAGTTTTTAATAGTTAATAAAGAAATCGAATTAAACGTTTGCTGTTCAACTTTTGTGTTAACCTTCATGTGGGAGTGTACTCGTAACTTTTCCTATTTAATTTACAATAATTTCTAGCTATTTAAATTACTATCGCGAAGCAAAAAGGACATATTCGATTAACAAAGCGCCTTCAAATTAATTTGTCATGTAAATGAATAAAAATTATATATGTCTGGGATACGATTGTGTACTTTGAAATTAAAAAAAATTAATTTAGTATCATCTTCGCAATGTAAAGTAAGGATTTTAGATGTTAAAATTACACCAAAACGCTATTTTCAAATACTGTCGCGTTCATACATAGTATTTATTCTCTTTTTTCGTATTTCTGAGTGGTAAAACCATTATAGACATTCCCTGGGGCTTCTCACTACTGGATTGCCCGTTCTTCTACCGCAGTAATGTGTATATTTTTTATTAGATAGAGTAGCGAGTAAGTAAAAAAGTAAGATAGAGGTCGTGCGCTTGATGGTAAGCGACACGCCTGCACATTACAGCACACTGTAAGCTTGTAAACGATATGCTTCCATGGTCTTATTCACCCTATCCACTGTTCGTGACTAACTTTAGTAATTTAATTGAGCAAAAACTTTTGTTAAATCCGCAAATAAGATGAATACAACCAAAGAGCATCGTCACAACGATCCAATCTGCTAATTATAGCATTAACAGTCACTAAAAATATGTACAACAATCCTTAAGTATTAAATTTTGTTTAACTTCTACAAGTGGTAGGACTGTTGCAGAGTCCAACTGGCGCAGTACCACTGCATTTCCAGATATTCTACCGCCAAGCGGTAGTGTGTTCCGGTTTGAAGGGCAATGATGCCAGTGAAATTGTTTGAAATTGACCATGTAAATATGTCTTGCTGATGAGCGCAGCACAGAGCCAAGCACGCTCTGTGTGGTACTGTGTTGTTATATGCAGGCGTGACGCTTAACATCAGACGTACGACTTGCTCGTTTCGTACTTGATCTCTTTAAAAAAAGTAGACTTAATTCCAATGGCATTATCTGCCAGTCAACCTTCAGGTGGTACAGAGAGAAGATATCCTACAAATAGACGAATGGGCAAACTATAATAAAGGCAGTTAAAATATTTAGTTTGATGATATGAAATACTTTTGTTAATTATTATTCTAGAACGTTAACCTACCCGCCCACGATTAATAAATCTCGATTTCGTTTCTGTTACACGCGCAAACGTACTAAAGTACTAAAATATAGACTAAACTCTGCGAACCTAGGCATTAATATAATCCAAGTTTCCACCTGACGCTTCAGCACCAGTGAATAACAGAACAAATAAACAGAATGTTGAATTTGCCTCGGTTATTGTAAGCAACTCGAATTTTTCTAATAAATAACGTTGGATTCTGAGCTGGTACTCTTTTAGTATATCATAAGTCATCCGGCGTGAAAAGTGCTCAATTTAGAGTTTTTTTTTTAATAACAAACTCAAAATTTTCCGGATAAAAAACGAGCAGTCTGTCGATCTTTATATGATTTTTTAGAAGGTAAAGAGACGGGACGAGCAAGTCGTGCGCCTGATTGTAAGCGAAACGCCAGCCGATAACACAAAAAACGTGCTTGGCACTGTGCTGCGCTCATCACCCAAAGATTTTAAGTGTCTATCTCTATGCCCAGTAATTACACTGACAATATTGCCCTCCAAATCGGAACACAGTAGTGTTTATACATTACAACTTGGTTACAAACATTTACCACTGCATTGCCAGTTATTGTACTGAATAATTAACAAGGTAGTGGTACCACCCCAGCTGGACTGCGAAAGAGTGCCATAGTAAAAGTTGAGGCAGCCATCTACTCGTACATATAATCATAAATAGAACAAGCAAAGTAAACCAATTCATCGATATCAAATAAGACACGTTTACAAATCAACCCGTATCTATGAGATTTATTTTCCTAACATCTGATTTACACATTTTTTACGTGATAAAGTGACGATTCGAACAGGTCGTACGCCCGATGGTAAGCGTCACGCCTGCCCATAACAACACAGTACCACACAGAGCGTGTTTGGCTCCGTGTTGCGCTCGTCACCCAGAGATATGAGATCTCTTTGCCCTGTAATTGCACTGGCATTATTGTTCTTCAAACCGAAACACAGTACTGCTTTGCGGCAGAATATCTGGCAATGCCCACTGCCTCCCCAGTCGGACTCTGTAAGAGTCCTACCACTTTATAAAACTATTTGAGAATCACTTGAGGGAAATAATACAATCAATTCCATTTGATCGCATCGATTCTACTTTACGGAGCGTGGTCGTCTTTTGCAATAAGTCGGTATTGCTTTGCACTTGACTCTACGATGCTTTGGGACTGCATAGCGTCGCAATGCGGTCTACACTCTATTCTTGAGAAATTGTCGAAGAAACGTTAGATAAAGCAGTACTTTATATTTAAATTTCACTCAGCCAGATATTTCGATTTAGGTGCACTTCGGCTGCAAGCAAATTTATATTTTTCTGTTGAGAAAAAACAGCCGAAATGAAGTGAATACGAATAATTTTTCGTATATTTCATTCCCTGTTGATATCATTATTATTTGTTAAAGACAGTCTGATTCTTATATTGTAGCTATTACTGTTTGGAAATAAATTTTCCTATTAAGAGTATTAAGAGTCGGTCTAAGGTAAAACGGTAGAACCACTGGCAATGCCCACTGCAAACCACCAAAAAATCAAGCTCTAAACCGGACTCTGCAAGAGTCCTACCACTTAGCAAAAAACATAAGTATCTTTTCTTTAGTTGTTAGTTTTTTTCTGTTCTCATTAATTACGTCGATAATATTGCATTTAAATATGAAAATGTTATATTAAAGTAGATATAAATGGTGAACTTTTATAGATAGAAATTCTAAAAAAATTTTCTGCTAAAACTACTGCTTTTATATAATTTTATTTTAATCCCTTTCAGATTTACTCGTTTATCTTTTTCTATGCCCCAAGGATGGAATCTTTTTCTTTCTTTCTTTCTTTTCTATCCTTTAAGTGAAATGCTCCCTGTGGTCAACTACCAGGCAAACAAGAGTCGAAAGGAGCGAGCTCCCGGTAATTACGCGAAACGACTTTCAGCCGCATCTAACAATGTGCTTTGTCCATTTCTTTTTTTTTTCCTCTGCGGTGGCTCACTTTACCCTTACCACACAATCGCTTTCCAGTACAAGCAGCACTCGTTCTTTTGTCGCTTTGAAAGTTTTAATTGTCGGCGTTTAAGTGCGACTTGCTGCGATTAATATCGTCATTTAAGTATGTGGTTTAAATTTAATGAATTTTATTATGAAAGAATTTAAAAACCCCCAACTGTCGGAAGAAAAATTCGGTAGAAATTTAATGACTTCTAAAGGGATACATTATATATACTTTTATATGTTACATTTTAAAACCTTCATTTTGAGTATTACATTCGATGGGCTTGAAAATAAATATGTTCAAGATATAAAACCAGTATATAATATGTCATTTTGTTTTCTTGATTAATTCAGTATAAACAGTAGTAATATAGCGCCACGGAGATTAATCTCACGACGCAAGTATAATCAAAATTATACGTCATTTGATACATTTTTCGGGTAAATTATATTGTTTAACATTCAAACAATAACTAATAATTATCTATGTGCTGGCGCAATCGAATTATAAGTTATAGATATGATTAATCTTAACTATAACTTACTGTTCAATTCTACGCGACCAAAGTGAATGCTGCCTTTGAACTACTTGAACCTAGTATTTTATAAAATATTTGTAATGGTTGTTATAGATAATAAACGATAATCAATTAAAAAATTCTTGTTAAGTAGTTTTATTCTGCAGAGTCCGACTGGGGCGGTATCACTGCATTGCCAGATATTTTGTCGCCAAGCAGTAGTGTTTAAGCACCACTGTGTTCCGGTTTGAAGGGTAATGATGCATCTTATATCTCTGGGTGACGAGCGCAGCACAGAGCCAAGCGCGTTCTGCGTGGTACTGTGTTGTTATTGGCAGGCGTGATGCTTACTATCAGGCGCACGACTTGCTCATCTCGTCACGTTATCTCGTAAAAAAGAAACTAAGCTACTTAAAAAAAAATCTTTCACATATACATATATTAATATGAATTGACAGGGATAGACTCCTGTCCTGTGTGGAAATCGAATTTGCGACCAGCGACTTGTGTGAAAGAGAAAGTTAATATCACCGCTACTACTATAAAAACATTATAATTTCAATAGTGACTTCACTGTATTTACA
>DWGO01001047.1:0-10365 GCA_018247635.1 Eurytides dolicaon deicoon | reverse complement strand
CACTGGCAACATCGCCCTTCAAACCGAAACACAGTAGTGCTTACACATTACTGCTTGGCGGCAGAATATCTGGCAATAGAGTGGTACCTCCCCAGTCGGACTCTGCAAGAGTCCTACCACTTAAAGATGTATGTAGGTTAAATTTTAATTATTTCTCCTCGAAAATCTTTTAAACTCACTGTGATTATTAAGAATTTTTGATATTGATGTAGTTTTGGTTAACGAGTTCATTAGCAAGCTCCAAGCAAGCAATTTCTCACCGATCGTTGAACTCCATTGGGTCAAAAGCCTCGACACTAGGGGCACTACTGCGAACGTATACCGACAATATTTGCGAGTTGTGCCCAAGGCGATTTGCATTAAAATTCATTTATTATCGACGTCTCATAAAATATTTATTTGATGGAATCCTTTTAATTGGGGCATAAATAATAAAATGCAGTTTTAATAACAACATTTTTTAATTTGAAAGGCAAAAATATTGCAAGACAAAAAAAATTGTTTTTAAAGATTTATTCTAATTGTTACAAATAAGAATGATGAAGTTGATCATAGTGTATAAGTTGATTGTTAGCTATAATATAACTCATAAATAAATAAATAATAACTTTAATATATATTACGGAATGAGTTAAATATTGCCTTTGGCACTAATCTGTACCGGAAAGTAAAAATGCATACAATTTACTGAAATTTAAAAATTACGAGTATAATATTGCATTTCGACTACAGAAACGCTCATTACTTTTTTATTATGTCCCTTTAAAAAAAACACTGGGAGGGTCCGAGAGTTCCATAACAAGAACATTAACATAAATACTTGTGCAGTTAAACAATTATAATCAACATAACATACTTTCGCGTTTACAGCTAATGCCGATAAACATCTTTTTACATCTTGCTAGACTGTAATGCAATAAATAAATGCTACTTACAAATATACGGTTTCCATCTAACGTTAACTTATAAATATGAAAATAAATTGTGCAAATACTATGTCTATAAAGTTAGTAGTTAATAAATAAATTAAAGACAATTAACAAACGACATGGACTATTGATATCGGAACCTATTTCGGCTGAATAAATTACTTTAAATGATTTATAAATTGACTTTCATTTACAGCTTATGAAGTAGGCATAGTTCTAACGAAATCATTTTTCATTTTTTTGCTTCTCCATTTTGACGAGGAGAAAGGCGCCGGACCCACTGACCCACTCATCGGAATTACTTTCCTTGCACCATTGTTGTCAGCAAACATTTGTAAATGGAACATATTAGCGACTGTTTCACTCTCGAAATACTATTATTGCCTTTTATATATAATAATATATAAACGATATATCTATGACAGAGTACATACAAAAAATATTGATATTGAAATTTATTTCGATTTATATTTAATACATTTAACTTTGCTGGCTTATTTTTTTATTATTAATCTTACTAAAACATATTTCACTATCTATACGAAATAAACTCATTTGAAAAGTCCTATTATTATCGGGGTAAGGACTAACGAAGTGAAAAAGGAGGCATCATGTATAATCTGTTCATAAAATTTTATCTCCAAGATATGCAATATTGATTTTGACAAGACTTTTCGACTAAGAAATTCATATTCATCATGATCATTCATTTTTCAAGAATAATAGCAAACGTTACATTATACGCATTTTTCATTATCAAAAACAATATAGATACTTTGACAGATACTTTGTTTGTTTTACAATACTTTTTGATTTTTTATCATCTATCAATATTTCAACAGTTTACAGCACTCTATGCTTCAATTTTTAAGTTCAAATGTACGAGTATGTTACCTTAAAGATTTTACGTCAAAGGTACACTATATAAAAATAATTTTGGTGAATAGGGGCATATCGTGTAATATTCACTTTGTACTTTACAATATTTTTATGTTAACGCAATAAATGTATGTACTATAACATATTGTTATATATAAGTATAAGTATACTCGTATATGTATGTACATTGCTTTGCAAAATTAACGCCCAAAAATAGTACTTTGGAACAAACGGTGTTATAAACCTTCGTTTATAACAGTTTTTGCTAATGTATTTAGCATTCCATAGACAACGAGTTACGACTAGTCCGGTTAATCGGGTTTCCACAGAGCCACGCGTTAATTCGCTGTACCGATTGCGTACGAACCGAAGCCGGTCGGTCTCAGGGCCGGCTGTTGCACTGAAGACGCCTCGTCAAGTGCAAGGCGAACAACTACACGTAATATTCGCGGCATTACGACGACGAAGTGCGACCGTATTTTTTTTAAAAAGCCCATTTTGCTTAAGCTGCGGTCATTCTCCTAATGAGTGGCATTTTCATCGGACTAAGAGTTAACTTAAGTTGTACTGGCTTAATGCATATTTTGATAGATCAACACTTAGTGTAATACACACATATATAAGTGTTAGGACTTTTGCAGTCAGATATTCTGCCGCCAAGCAAGTGTGTAACTAAGTTGTAAGATTCTTACAGAGTCCCACTAGGTCGGTACACTGCATTGCCCGATATTCTACCGCCAAACAGCGGTGTGTAAGCACTACTGTGCTCCGGTTTGAAGGACAATGATGCCGGTGAAATTACAGGACAAACATATAGACCATCTAATATCTCGGGACGAGCGCAGCACTTTGTGGTACTGTGGACAAGCGTGACGCTTACCATTAGACGCACTGCTTGTTCGTCTCGTCACTTTATCTCATAAAAAAAGCACTACTCTGTTCCGGTTAGAAGGGCGATGACGACAGCGGAATTACAGACCATCTTATGTCTCTGGGTGACGAGCGCAGCACAGAGCCCAGCACGCTCTGTGCACAGCTTGTTGGTCTCGCCACATCTCTTAAAAAAATCATGACCTTTAGAAGACTTGAGAGTCATAATTTTGATCTTCGTACATATTTCCTTTACCTTGTGCTCATTTCATTGCCGTTGCACTTGATCTGCCACCTTGATAGACAATGTAAAACAATTGCAACAAGATGATGTCATCTAAGTCGTACTTCGATAATAGCATATTGTTTACAAGACATTAGAGTATGAATTGACGCATTATTGTTTACTGTATACTATGATATGATATGATATTGTCGTGATTTTTTAATCCCACATTTTTATAGAATATGAAATATTACTAATCATAGTTAATCTAGATGTAAGGTACCGGCACAATAATTACCATAGTTTTATTTATCGCTTACGGAATATCATTTATGTAGGCAAGAAGATTTAAGGCCAGATTATAAATCTAATATATGTACATAGATAAAACAAAATATATTAGGATAGTGACAGAACGAAAAATTGCCTATCATGAGCGTCAATTTCACACATATAGAGACATGTTCATTAATTAATTCCAAAATAATTAAAAATTATGTAAAAACAAATCACATGTCAGTGCCAATATTATTTAATGGTTTACTTGCTAGTTAAATCAAATCAAATCAAAATATCTTTATTCGAATAGTCCTATGTAGACACTTTCGAATCGTCATTTATACATGTAAGTTCGTGAAGAAGCTACCACCGGCTCGTAATGCAGTTCTGCTGAGAAGAGCCGGCAAGAAATTCAACAGTTACTCTTTTAAAATACTATTACAGTATTCAATTGTACAATCGATTAGCTATCCCACATATTAGTCAATGAACGTAATTCCATACATTTTGATCTACCGAAAGCTATTGGACAGTGTAGTATGCTTTTTGTAACAAAATATTTTTAATTTTAGTTTTAAAAAACAGTATAACAGTCTGGTTTTAAAAGTAAAATAATATAGGACTATCCAGCATTCCTACATAGATGGAGTTTGCAGACAAATTAATGCCCTGCGTTGTCTGTTTAAAATAAAAACAAAACACTATCAACAGGAAACCGGTTAACAAATTATCCACGCAGCGTAAGGGATAAAGTTATTGCCATGTAGATAATGAATTAACATTACTTATAAATAAATGAAACAAAGGTAGCACGTACATAGGGATAATTTACGATTTTGAAAGAATTTATGAGGGCATTGTGTTTTGGATTAAATATCTTAGAAATAATATAATAATAAATTGTGTTATCTATAGAATAAAAGCAATACAACATGTCATAAGACTACTAAAAGCAGTACGATAGCATTTACGCTTCAATAATATTATTATAAGGTTTTGTTTTATAAAAAATAACATTCGATATCTTCCTAGCATACGAGAAACTTTTCTACAAAGTATAAATTATTGTTTACCATCAGATCATGACTATTCAAGTTACAACATGCACTAAGCATTAGAGGAAATAACATGTCTTTAGATTATGTATGTTTTTATAGGTTTATATAATTTGTATTTTAATTATAATTTTTATATATCTTGGTATATCACTACTCACTTGTTAACAAAAGCTTTTTAGTCGGTAATGGAATATGAACATATTAATAATTTTTCTTTATACCGGTTCAAGTCATTCTTGAAGAAGCTTATATTAAAATTTTTAGTCAACTCAAAACGGGGTTTTTTTATATTTAACATGTCAGAATTATATTTTGAGTTTATTTTTCGCGATTAAAATTTATAATGAAAAATTGACATTGGTATTATAACTGTAAAAGAGCTGTTACAATTTTTCACCAACTCCGGTTCACAGGTCGAGCGGATTCATAAAACTGGATATAAAATAACGTTATATGCTAAGAGGAATGGAAATGAAACAGTAAACTGACGTGCGATCAATTTTCATGCTTGGTCAAAATGTCACGCATGCGCAACCACACACCTAGACATCTCAATTTCGACCTGCCTATTGAGTTAATATTTATTGTTTCTTTCATTCTTACTCTTTTTACTATATTTACTATGTATGTTATAAATGAAAATTTTATGAAAACAAACAAACAAGTCCTACCACTTAACAAGTTATAGAATATATTAGTGGTCCATCTAGGGTAATACTATTCCATTACCAGTTATTCTACCGACAAGCGGTAATGTAGGCACTACTGTGTTTAATTTAGAAGAGTAATTTTACCAGCTTAATTACGAGCACAGCGCAGGGTCAGGCTGATTCTGTGTAGCACTGTATTGTAGATAGGCGTGTTGCTTACTATTAAATGCATAACTTGCTCGTCTCGTCAGTTTAACTTCTAAGAAAAAAACGTCGGTTTCCTGATCTTCTACTCAACAACGGAGCGAAGACAAAATTATTTCTACATGAATACTTTTGTTTTTAATTTTTTTAAAAGTAACCTTCAACAAAAGTCATTATCACTACAATACGACTGCATGAAATCATTATCATTAAGTCGAAAGCTGACGCGAAATTCCGGATTGTTGGAAGACCGTTACATGGCCTCTGAACTCTCGGGACTAGGCGGCGAAGTAAAATGTTCATATATTATTGGGTTTAAAGCTCTAAAACTGGACTACTTTGAGAATCGTAATCATAAATCGGGTTCTCTTTCGACATACACTTTGAACCTATTAATATATCATAATTGAAAAAATGTTATTTTTAATTGTTTTTATAAAACCAAAAGAATTAGTATTACCTGGTGACTTAGTAGGGATTTACATTGGTTTTTTAATGTACATTACGTTAATTCCTGCCAGATTCCAGTAAATTACTTGTTTTCATTTTTTACTTGCATTATCACACTGTCAGTTAAAGAATATAATTAGAAAATTAAAACTAATCACGATTTAATTTGATGCAACAATGTTAATTAATGCTACTGTATTCAAAACAAAAATAATACAGTTAACGAACAAAAAAGCAAATGAGAATCCGGATGCGTATCTAATATACATAAGGTACGCACGACGTACTTATTTCTTAAAGCACAATTAATCTTCGGTCACGGTCAAATAATGGTGAAATTAATATACAATTGCGGAAGATGAGCCTCAGCGGCGCGTGCTATGTACACTCAACCGTGTTCTGCTCATAAATGTTGCAACCGGCAAATATACGGCTAGGAGAAGGCAATTAAAAAAAACGCGGAAGATCTATTATCATAATTCATTAGATGCATCACGAGCTCTTCCTAGGTTTTTTGATGTGCGCCATATGAGTCTTACGTGCCGCTCGTATCTGCTCGCTCAAACATAAGCACGTTACATCATTACTCTTGTAAAGAGTTCAGGGAATCGTTCGATTCGGTCTAAGTATTCCATTTATTGTAACGGGATTCCGTTTTTATTCGTGCACACGTTATGTTGGTTACTCATGTTCGTATTTTTATCATCACACCGAACCGCTACTCTCCGCGTCAAGCTCAAACAATGGGAGTTCGTTCGTGTGGGAGAAGTACAAAAATCAAAAATTCCATTGGCTTATCGTCATCTTTTACCCAGTAATTTACTAACATGGCTTTATTTGACTAATAATATCTATTCCACTAGTCATGTATTATTCAATATTTATTCATAGTAGATTACTTTGAACGTGGTATTTCGACGAATTGCCTTTGTACATCTCTAAATTTTACTTTCAGAACACCTTTTACATCTTCTTCTAGTTACACCCTCTACTGGAAAATGTAAAGATACATTATACAGTCTCTGTCTTTTAGATGGCCTTCCTCTTTTTGACACTATAGGAATACGTGATATCGATGTGAACCAAATTAAACTTGATTAAAAGTCTGGTAAAGCATTTACTGGTCCATACGGTGCACCAGAAAATCGTAAGGGTTAAATAGATAAACTGTTTGAAGAATAAACTAGAAATATTTCATTATTTTCTTTCTGAGGACTTAAAAATTAGTAAAAATCTATTTTAAAGAAACATATTTTTTATTTAGTCCTTTCAAATACTTTTTAATGTCAAATTCAAGCATTGGTCCACAATTTTGATTTGACTTATCCAAAGAAGGCATCAACAATAAGCAGGAAACTCTACCAGTACACAATTCATGTGCATTTTTTTATTTTTCTTTCAATATACAATGTAAAATTAAAATTTTACAGCAGCCTTATACAAGTGGTAGGACTCTTGCAGAGTCCGACTGGGGAGATACTATTGCATTGCTAGTTATTCTGCCGCCAAGCAATGTGTAAGCACTACTGTGTTCCAGTTTGAAGGGCAATAATGCCAGTTCAATTTCAGGGCAAAGTGATAGACCATCTAATATCTCTGGGTGACGAGCGCTGCACAGAGCCAAACACGCTCTGTGTGGTACTGTGCTGTTATGATCAGGCGTGACGCTTACCCGCACGACTTGCTCGTTTCGTCACTTTATCTCGTAAAGAAAGCCCAGGGACTGTGATTATTACAATTTTTAATAGCGGGGCTATTTAACACTATTGCATCATAATTATTTCTTGTATTAACATGGATACTTTTAAACTAATTAACGGATTATATCACGTCATATTTTGGTTTAAGATTGCCGACGTTTCGACAATATACGAGTCCATGATCACGGGACAGACGTCTGTCTGTAAAGTCTATAGAGTTTCATTTCAACCATAACACATCATTGTACATCTCAATGCAGATACCACATCAGGCACATACGTATTATGTCTAATTAATTTCCGCTAACTTTCCAGTGCATTATTAACAGCAATAAGTCGGAACGTTAGACTCCCGGACGAGTGGCGCCATTAAGAGCATTTCATATCGGCATTACCATAATTTCCATCTTCCAAGTCCAGCGCAAGTTGTGCCAACACCGTTAGCAAACTCATTCAATGAGGCGACGGAGATACGTGGCATAATGACTACTCCGTTGTGCTATGTGGTTCACTGGAGCAAGACACAAAGAAAAAAGATATCTTTTTTGTGTAACTATCAGAACAATATCACTGCAGAAGATTCTTTATACACTAAAGGTGTAATATAAATATGAACGAGTCGATGTTGATGTGACAGTTTGTCTCTCTTTCACGAAGAAACGAAGAAATGGAACGAAATTAATTTCAGCATAAATGTTGTTTACCGAGCCAACATTCCACTTTTTATTTGTTTATTTTTTTTTTGTTTTTTATTACTAAGATGTTCTATCTCTATGGCGAGTAATTATGCTGGCATCATTATCCTTAAAACCGGATCACTTGATGCCAACAACCGGAACACTTGGAACAACCGCTGCGTACGCACTACTGTTTACTAGGTAAATTATAGCAATGTAGTGGTACACCCCAGATGAGCTCTGACACAAACAGAACAAAATCTGAATTCAAAATCCGCGCAAGTAAAGCCGTGGGCAAATATAAATGCTCTGAGTGATAGTATACATTTATCATTAAATATGTATATTGTGTTGCCAATTAATTAACTTTATTCGTTAATACATTTACAATTTACCACGAGTATGTAGGCGTATTTTTGCTTTATCTCTGTTAACTTTTTGTTATATAACTAGTTAAGCGTATATCATAAAAAAATATTAGTTTTATAAGTCTTTGACATCGCGCTAATGGCTTAAAGAGTTAATAAAAAAAACTATTAATATTCAATATTAAAGGAGGGTAAAAAACTTTGAGAATCAGTTGCTTGCTAATGTCTTTTACAGATTGGCGAATCATCACTTTTTTGTAATACGTAATCAAAAGAACTAAATAAGACCACTGTTTCATATCCTTTAATCACGAATTAAAATAATTTTATTCATGTTGCTCATGACTTGATAATTACGATAACAAATATTTTTTATTTCTAGTCATAGCCTTGTATTAATTTAACTAAGTATTTTGTTATATGTTATTAACACTTGTTATATTAAATGCTTTTAATGAATAACTGACGACTTAACTATTCGGTGGATAGAAGTATTTTCAAGAACGATGAACGGAGAACAGAGTTCTGTTCTCCGTTCATCGCTTGAAAGACTAACGCAGAGACATTGAGAGCAGAGCACGAAAACATCTTAAATAGTTTTTGTTCAAAATTTTCGAGATGCCTCTAAATAAAAATGCAAACAATGTTAAAAATATTGTCGATCATTACTGCATGAAGGATACATACATACCTATATTTTGTATTTATAACATTAAGTGTTGACAATGTCTTTCATTATTATCATTGGTTCGTTCTTGTGTTGTATTGTGAGCATATACTTCTTTATATGTACTCATTATAGATTTTTTGTTCGTCTTTTTGAGCATGTCTACATTTTCTACACATTTCAATATCAATTGATTACTAACATGTGTTTAAGAGTTATTCAAATGAAAATTATAAAAAAACAATTGATGTTCCATGATCTTAAGTTCGGGGCTAACGATTGACAAGTACCGGTCGGATAGCTAGGTTGAAATTAATCAATTACCGGCCCCTCACATGGACCAACGACTATTCGACTGTTTGCTGTACTCACGAATCTCACGATGTGTTTTACTATTCTAAAAACTACAATGAGTATGTACTCACTATAAAGAAGTACATGAAAATGAAAGATTTGTATGTTTGTGTTATTATATAGAGATATTATAATTATACATATCAGAATTGTGAACGTGTCGCTGTCTTTAATTTAAAAAATAAACACAACTTATCAAAATTTAGATTTTATCGCTGATGTGTTCCGACCGTGCATGATGACCGCCTGGTAGAAATGCACCCTAGTTAGTGTATAATTCCCAGGCCCAAAGACACGAAAGGTAATTTTTGCAAAAAAATTATTATACCTTTTCATGCTATGGATAAGATCGCTAAATTTTGAAACCTACACGTTAACTGGATAGGATAAGTGATTTGCGAAGCGTTTCGAAATCATATAAATATTGTACATTTCTCATAAGATAAAGCAAGCAAATTACAAAATGCTATATATTTAATACGCTTTTGTGACTACAAAATGTAGAAATAATCACAATCAACAAGTTTTATTTTAAATACAGAGTATATACATATGTAGTTTTATTTAAAGTTAGCAGACGACACATTATAAGTAATCAAAGGTAGAAACGTGATTGGGGCATGATAGTAATTTTTAAAGTTCGTCTATTGGTATAGAATGCTTATCATTCTTTATAATCTGTGGCCGTATTCTATGTTTAATAGAGTAAATCGTGGCTTCGGCTTTTATTCCATATAAACGAGCATTGTAGTGTACCGTTGGGCGGCGTAACCATCGCTTATAACGGAACTAGCCGGCCCTAAGCCGTCGTTGGCGCTTTTTTAACCTACCTTAAAATTATATTACTCCATTCAAATTATATTGACATCCATATTTGGGCTAGGCAGAACGCTGGCAGCGTTGAGAGTAAAGTAGATAGATTTTCATTTAACTCAATTCTTCATATTGTGTCATATATGTAAACTAAGGTTTACTAAAGATATTCTGCCGCCAAGCAGTAGTGTGTAAGCACTACTGTGTTCCGGTTTGAAGGGTAATGATGCCAGTGAAATTA
>DWGO01001046.1:0-10371 GCA_018247635.1 Eurytides dolicaon deicoon | reverse complement strand
CATTACTGCTTGGCGGCAGAATATCTGGCAATGCAGTGGTACCTCCCCAGTCGGACTCTGCAAGAGTCCTACCACTCTGTAATAAGACACTTTTAGTACCGGTAAAATACAACACTAAAGAATTGCCATACATTTATGTCATAACTAACTTCATAACTAACTGATGTTCTGACAAATACAATATGTGAATATTTCTGTGATAACACTATTTATTTCTCTTTGTATTTAATTCTGAAATCTAGAGAATCAAAGTCAAGTTAGCATCCGTAGTACATAAAATAATTTAAAATGTTCAAAATATTACGAACTAGAATCGAGAAACGATATTTTCTATATATTATGATATATATTGATAGAAACTAATATTTTAGATCTTTAGTATTCCAATATGTTAATACTTAATTATTTTAAATAATTAGTGCCCTAATTATATTCAACAAATTGAAATGTGAAAATACGTCTTCATTAATTATTTCGAAAGAGCCGAAGACAAATTTCCGATTTTTACGAAACGCATTCACAACACTAGTTCCACTTGAAACTTCAAAAAGAAAAACGTTGTAGCCATTAATTCTATTTCGAATTAAAACTAAATTACAAGCCCGCCATACCATCTCCTCAGTAACATAAATATAATTCGCAGCCCCATTCATATTTATAGGTTAGTGACACCGGCCAAGTAAACATAAAGAAAAAAAAGAGCAGTCGCTCGTATGCGGGACTGATATAAAATTCTAAATTTGAAACTCTCCCGCCTCTTACGTTCAATGGAACGTCATTATGTCATGTGACACATTTTTTATTCGATTGGACATTTTTTTCCCTTTTTTATATAAAGTGACGGTACGAACAAGTCGTGCGTGCGTCTGATCGTCGCAACACACCTGTCCATAACACAGTGCCACAAAGAACATGCTTGGCTCTACGCTGCGCTGGTCACCTAGTGATTTAATATGTTCTTAGACCAATAATTAAATGGCATTATTGCCCTTCAAACTGGAATAAAGCAGTGCTTACGCACTACTGTTCGACGGTTGAGTAACTGGCAATGCAGTGCTGCCACCTCTGATGGATACTGCAAGCGTCTTACCACTTAGGAACTAATTAAAGATTAAGTACATAATTACAGGGCAAAGTGATAGATTACTAATATCTCTCGGTGTCGAGCGCAGCACAGAGCCAAGCACACTATGTGTGGTACTGTTGTTATGGGCAGGCGTGGTACTTACCATCAGGCGCACGACTTGCTCAAGGAATAGATATATAACATTTTAAATCCCTGAGTAATGAGCGCAGTGATAATCAAGATTTTCTTGGCACTGTTTTGTTTTACTGGCGTGGCGCTTGCCACCAGCTGTACGACTTGCTCGTCTCCTCACTTTATCTCGTCAAAACAAAAAGTAATTGTGTGCAGTTTTCAGTACAAAAAAATAATTATATTTTTAATATAACATAAAGTCGCTGGCTCTGCAGTAGCAAAAGGCTGAATCAAGCTATATCTGGCTAACCCACTTTTCGACGTGACAAATACAGAGCAGTCTCGGAGCGTAGTCATTTCCTTAACCTAAAAATTTTAAAAAAAAACAACACGCAGACATTTTTATCTGCAACGATAAGCATCTTTAGTCACTGAACTACTTTAAATCTTGTCAACTTAGTGCATCACTTGATAAGGCTTTTTATTGTCGATGTTATGAGTAATTGGGATTACCTAGAATAAGCAAACTAGTAGGACTTATTGCCATGGAATATTTAGGTACTCGCTGGGGCGGTACCGCTGCATTGCCAGATATTCTGCAGCCAAGCAGTAGTGTATAAGCACTACCGTGTTCCGGTTTGAAGGGCAATGATGCCAGAGAAATTACAGGGCAAAGTTATAGACCATCTTATATCTCTGGGTGACGAGTGCAGCACAGAGCAAAACACGCTCTGTGTGGTACTGTGTTATTAAGGGCAGGCGTGGTACTTACCATCAGGCGCACGACTTGCTCAAGGAATAGATATATATAACATTATAATTCCTGAGTTATGAGCGCAGCATAGTGACAAGCAAGTTTTTCGTGGCACTGTGTTGTTATAAGCGTGTGCGTCTGATTTCGTCACTTTATCTTCTAAAGAATAAACTATTCAAGTGGTTTTATTTGCACTGTTGATGGTATGATTTCTCCCTAAATTTCCTTTTTTGACATATTCTGGGAATATAGAACCTTGGTTGTAGAAGCTACGGTTAAGCAAGAATTCATCATAATCCGCCGCTATTTGCTACGTGAAAAAAAAAACTAAATAAACCAAAATGCACGCTTTGATATATTAAGGATATAAATTATAAATGTAACAAACATGTCATCGTCATAAACAAAGAAAATCTCGAATTCAAAACTAGTAGTAATTATAAGTTAAATATAAGTAACTAAATAATATTAGTAAGATTTTAATTACTTTTTTTTTAATTTAATTTAAGTCGAGGTTCGTCGTCTTGCAATAATTTATATACCTATATTTGTTTGTTGCGCAGTTGCTAAGCTATTGGCTTCAGCTTTGCGGGTCGTGTGTTCGATTCCCACCTGGGGCAAATATTTATACGAACTACAAATAATTATTCCCAATTGTCCGTGTGAAATTTCTGTATGTAAAACGCTCTTCTAACACAACACATTTGTATACTAAATTAGGTGTAGCGTTTTTTGTTAAAACATCCAAATAACAGATCTTGTCATACCATTTTCGGTAGATATCACAGGAATTACTGAACCGATTGAAATTAAAAAATACTTCCGTTTTTTAATTTAAAGGAAACACATATGCGTTGATATTAGTTATACTGACATCTGTTTAACCGTTGAAAGTAAGAATATATATATAACGAATATAAGAATATATATAAAAACAATCCTCAGAATCGGTAGATACCCGATTCTGAGGATTGATTTAAAAAGAGTTTAGTGACAAAGAAAGGTACAGAAGAATTATTGTTGATGATTTTTTACGAGGTCAAGTCACGAGACGAGCAAGTCGCCTGATAGTAAGCGTCACATAACAACATTGTACCACAAAGGCTCTGTGCTGCACTCGTCACCCAAAGATATAAGACGGTCTATCTCCTTGCCCTGTAATTACGCTGGCATCATTGCCCTTTAAACCGGAACACAGTAATGCCTACACACAACTGCTGGGCGGCAGCATATTTGGCAATGCAGTGGTACCGCCCCAGTCGGACTCTGCAAGAGTCCTACCACTTATAAAGTACTTGTATGTATATAAAGAACATCTTAGAATATCGTATGTATATAAAGAAGATGTAAATAGATATAAACTGTACTCATGAGGAATGCTGTACAGTAATTCTTGTCATCGAAGACCGTTAGAAACTGCCTGCAATTTGTACCGTTACAGAAGATCTGTTTAGCACCAGCGTTGGAGTCACTTCAAAGAATTCCTGCTTTACCTGTATTAGACATGAAGACGTATATTTGCGGAGTTTTTTGAAAGTTTTTGTTTGTTTTACACTACCATCTAAGCTTACAAAGTAATGTATTCTACTGCCCACCTACTCTATAACGGTCACTTGCTTTCTACGAAAACTTTCATGGACCCCTTTTTTGGATTTTACCGCTATACGTTTGGCATAGTTGAGAAATGTAATCTAAAAGTTTAGTTAAAACAATAGAATATAAAACTGCGTATTAAGACGGTCCCATATTATGCTGAGAACAACTCGGTGCATGACTATATTATAGAATGCGAGTACACTCAAGTAAGCTCAAAACAGGTATGATGTCACCGTCATTTTTATTCTGTGGGTCAATATCTTCATGATCTCTTTACATATCCAAATGCTACCTACTGTTAAATAAAACAAAGTAACAGGAGTTCAGTTTGTTTTTATTAAAGTGCCATTTAATGCTAGGATAGAGATAAATATTGGCCAACTTCTTTAGAACAAAATTAATTTATTTTAATTTTGTTTTGTAACTTTCCAATGCGTATAAATTCAAACTATTTTTGAGACATTTTGTTGATTTCCCCGTTCTTCGTATAGCAAAATTAGTAAAGAAAAAGTGACTGTACCTTTTAAATATGAAGTAACTTATAAAGACAATGAATTTATATGTAAATAGATAGATGATACTGATTGAAATAACGGTGCTGTCTTGTTAGTCGGGTTGCGGTCAGAGTTGGACGGATCAATACCGCATCCGTGGGTAGCGTCCATGCGTTAAAATCTTCACACACCCATGTTACGTTTGCTTCGTAAGCTCCATGTGTGTTAATTAACCGAGCAATTCGTAAAGCTTTTAGAAGATAGATTTTTTTACAAGATAAAGTGACGAGACGAGCAAGTCATGCGTCTGATGGTAAGCATGTAGCCTAGCTACATAGCTTGGCCCTGTGCTGCGCTCGTCACCCAGAGATATTAGATGGTCTATCTCTCTGCTCCGTAATTTCGCTGGCATCATTGCCCTTCAAACCGAAACACAGTACTGCTTACACTACTGCTTGGCGGCAGAATATCTGGCAATGCAGTGGTAGCGCCCCAGTTGGACTTTCCAAGAGTCCTACCACTTGGACAGAAATTTAATTGGGCTTGGTTTGTTACGACATGTTTTTGGATAAGAATTAATATAAGGCATTGATAAAGCAGTGCCTTAATCCTCTAGCTAAGAGGGAAAAAATAACTTTTATATTTAATTGTTAATAATGTTACGTACATTACATATATTATATAAATGTATTTGAAGTTTCAAACAAAACTGAATAGATTTAAATAAAGGATGACGTATTGACAGGGTTACTCATGGGATATTCCCAGTTGTGGTGATTTAAAATTTCACTTACTCGTAAATTAGGCTGTGTATAATACACAGAAAGTTTTGAAATGGCTTGAAATGTTGGTGAATGTTGTAAAATTGAGTTAGCATAGCTTTCATCTTGGTGAGTATAAATTTCTTATCACACCGACTAAATCTTGCTTTTATGATATGCAGTTTAAAAACGTCAACCTCATGATTTATGAACTTGTTCAAAAAGCGTTTTCACCACCTTAAGATTTCGTTGAGACGTTACGGGATATTTTGTTACTTTATCCTGTACTTGCTAATATGTAGTGATTTGCAAATAGCAATACTCGTGAACAATTATTATTTAACTTTGTTTCCTCATTCAAATATAACATATAACATTATATAGCAGGAACACTTAAAATAATAACATGCACATGTCATTATCAATAAAACAATATTACTCTATACGCTTTTAAATGTGGAACGAACAACTTGTCATTTTTTAACAAAGCTTTATCAAAAATTTAAATACGATAACGAATTTATAAAGACATTGTAATTTATATAGAATTTTTTAGCTGCCCATAAAGTTCAATCTAACGTAAAATTGAGGACAGAGGGCACCCTACGTATTAAAATTAGATCGTTATTTACCTCTGCCTTGAAAGACCCCACGTCGTATCGATCCGGAAAGTCCTATTTTTATTAAACGCTTCTATTTCATGTATTTCTTATGTTTATATAGACAGGGGAGAAAATTGTTTCAACTGAAGGTAATGAAAACATTCGCAGCATCAAGGGACTAGCAAAACGTTGTTAGCCCTTAAGTTGAGAATACGCTCTCTTTTTGGAGGTCCCTAGGTTGTATCGGTCCAGAAATACCTCTGGCAAACAACCGATTCTTAAAGGATGTTTTGTTAGTTCTGCCTGATAAAAATAAACAAATAAGGACGAGATACCAATCTCGTGGTTTTCGCGTTGTGTGGTGGCGAAAATTATCAGAATGTATTAATCTGAACAATTAAACACTCCCCGTACTAGTGACAAGTGGTAGGACTCTTGCAAAGTCTGACAGGAGAGGCCACTGCAAGATATTGTGCCGCCAAGCAGAAATGCGTAAGCACTATTGTGTTCCGGTTTGTAGGGCAATAAAGTCAGTGCAATTACAGGGCAAAGAGATAGATCATCCAATATTTCTGGGAGACGAGCGCAGCATAGAGCCAAACACGTTCTGTGTGATACTGTGTTGTTATGGTCAGGCGTGACGCTTATCATCAGGCGCAAGACTTGCTCGTCTCCTCACTTTATCTCGTAAAGAAAAATTCACGGTAACATTTGTAAACGATGGGACTTTATTCTCTCCATGACTTAACATCGATTCTACTTTCTGTTCATTATTTTTTTATTTAAAACTTCGTGGAAAAGGTTTACTCGGTGTAAAGTGATTACTTCTTGATTTGTAGTGATAACATCAACATCAATAAAGTAAAAGTATAGTTTACCTTTGGATGTGTACTTAATGGATCTCGCTCACTAATAAGTGAGGCAAAATAAGGTATTCGAAGTATTCTTCTGTGACCACGATATTTTTCAGGACAAGTCGGTATATATACACCATTTAAATTTCTTTTTCCTCATAACAATAACTCATGGCATATTCCTCTGACGTTTAAATATTACACAACAATAGGGCTTTATATGACATAAATCCGAATACTGAAAACGAGGCTACCCAGAGCGCGAGAATGTCAAAAGTGGACCTTTCTTCTGTAGGCATCACAATGGATACAATACCACAATGCCGCAATGTCACTTAAAAAGTAGGCAACTAGATGACCGTAAGCACCGCATTGTGAAATAGAGAGAAATTTCTTGTTTACGCCGTATATTTAGAGTTAGCAGCCCAATAAGTTATTATAAAGTTTATTTACAACGATACAATAATAAATGGAAATATAGTGATGTTATTTACAAAGCTACAATAATGAAATATAGTGACAATAACGCCATAAGTTCAACTTGTGTGATATTGATTTTCTTTTAATCAGTAAGTTTTTTTTTTCAACGGGTCATCTCGCACACGGCCATCTAATCCCAAACTAGGCAGAGCCTGTACTATGGTCACCAGACAACTGTTATACATACATATATATTTTAAATGCATACTTATATAGGCGGGAATCGAACCCACGACCTTCGGCGTTGCAGTCAGGGGCACTAACCACTACACCAACAGGCCGGTCCCAGTAAGTCCCAAGGAAACTTAGTTTTCTTTAAATAATTTGACCGTTCAAATTCACCCTGACTCGGCGTTATGCTTGTGTCTTCTAGATTGGGGCGGTACCACTGCATTGCCAGATATTCTGCCGCCAAGCAGTTGTGTGTTAGCACCACTGTGTTCCGGTTTGAAGGGTAATGATGCCAGCGAAATTACAGGGCAAAGAGATAGACCATCTTATATCTCTGAGTGACCAGCGCAGCACAGAGCACGCTTTGTGTGGTACTGTGTTGTTATTGGCAGGCGTGACCCTTCAAACTGGACAGACGTGCTTATACGTTACTACTTAATTTTGTGACACTTCCTTGTGTGGCCTCTGCGAAGATGTTCTACTATTAACAAAATTTGACAATGTACTAATCTGAAATAGGAGAGACATTAAGTAATATGTATAAATTGCTTTCGTTTGTACCTAATACTAATAATGTTAATGCGTTCGCTCCTAAGGTCTATGTGAAGCGTCATCAAGATACCGAACTCGTAATACTGGTTTTCGAGAGTTGACAAAATAAAAATTGATAATAATCTTCATTCTTCTACTTCATATATTCTAGATAATTGTATGTTAAACATAAGTTACGATAGTTTTATTTTTCACGTCTCTCTTAAACCTGATTCGGCCAAATGCTACAAAATCCAGAAAATTTTTGTCTTTCAACTTAAACACGACTAAAAACGACTGGTAGACGGTACAAAATGTCCTTGAGAGCTGTACCAAAATATTTGATATGCATAACCTATGACCCTGTGCCAGATAATAAAACCAACGCGAACTTAACCTCTTTCCTTATCTGACTGTGGACGACAGTTCTGTCCGACGTAAATAGCCTTGTATGCACATATAAGTGAGCGACTTCATTAGATTGACAGTACATAACTAAGTCACTGTTTGTTATACTTTAGCGACACTATTTTTTGTTTAGTAAAAAGATATAAAACAAAGTTTATATATGTCATATCCTTCTTCTTTTTTGTAAAAAAATATCCAAAAGCAAACTTAAAAACCCGCTGTTATTGAGACAAAATTATCCAAAAAATCATCCTACAAATGGTAGGACTTGCAGAGTCCGATTGGGAAGGTACATTGCCAGATATTCTGCTGCCAAGCAGTGGTGTGTTAGCACTACTGTGTTCCAGTTGGAAGAGCAATGATGCCAATTACAGGGCAAAGAGATAGACCATCTTATATCTTTGGGTGAGGAGCACAGCACAGAGCTAAACACGCTCTGTGTGGTACTGTGTTCTTATGGGCAGGCGTGACGCTTACCATCAAGCGCATGACTTGCTCGCCTCGTCCCTTTATCTCGTAAAAAAATCGGATAAGTAAGTACTTGAAATCTGTATCAATTGTAAGTATATTACACCAAGACCTCCTTTTCTTTGGAATGTTATGTTACTGTATGTAACAAGAAGTTTCTTATTTTATAATTGTGGTAAATTATACAAACACAACAAAGTAGTAAACCCGGTATTATTATATCCAAATATTTGAAGACAGTATCAATTGTATATTACATTAAATCTTCCATTACCGTCAAATGTTAATACATCTAAAAGCTTTCACCGTGAAAAGAGAGAGATAAAAAAACCAACTCCCATAAATTACCACATTTTTTATCACATATGAAGTGGGGACAAAAACATTTACCACGGCGACCTCTATGGTCAGGCAATGGAATGCTGTGCCCGAATCCCGCCTCTTGTTCAATTCTTAGAAGCCAGATCGGGTTTCGAACTCGTCGACTTGAAATTGAAAGGAGCCTTTTTTAATCAACCTCTTACTGCAATTTTAATTGACCAGAGTTATAAAACTTAATTAAACAACGTTTATTTAGTACCTAAAACAAGTTAACTTTACAACGATAAAAGGATGAATTTCTGTAAATATTTAAGTAAAGGACGGAGCGGACGGACGAATTTTATTTATTTTAATACAAATTAAATGGTTTGTTATTCTTAGTGTATCACTTTAAAATATCTTTTTATAGTGGTGTCAGCAGAGCTACATTCAACACGATAACCAATATTTGTTATTTTTATTCAAAACTATTTTATATGTTAAACATAAATATGTACTTATATCATTTATTCTTTCTTTTATAATATAATATTCCAATAATAATTCACAGTATTCTTTGCGAAAGTTAGCATCATTTCTATTTAAAATATAGGAGTGATTATTGCTTCAAAAAAGTACTTATTATCATCCCTAAGAAAATAATTTCTTTCTTACTTTCAATTGAACCCTTTTTATTTGAATACTCTCCAGCATTCTTTTACCATTATTTAACTTCGTCTGTGCTATAAGAACCTATTTTCGGGTTCTATCGCTTGTAAGGTCCGTCCTTATGCACCTTGACATTTTTTAAAACACATTTCTACTAAGCTAAGAAATTATCATAAATAAATAAAACTTACAAATAATATTTTTACCACTCTATTGTACAATAATTATATAAAATAAAATGTATTATATTATTTTTAATGCAATATACATTCTTTATACATTACAATATAATACAAAATAGAATGTTGCAAATATTTAATTAATGTACATATGAACATACATACGTTCCTATGTTTGTGTATATACATACAGATAAAAAATGTACATGTAACATTTATTTAGTTAGTCAAAATACCATTTCAGTATTTTCCGCCGTACCTTTTATTTGATAAATGTAATCAACATGCAAGAAATATATATATATATAATAATAATGTAATTACTTGTAACAATATCAATTTCTTATAACTTCTAAACCGTTAAACTGCATATTATAACAGAATAATCAATATCTGTCAACGTTTCTTCAACTCTAATGTTAAAGTAACGGCACGCTACCATTTTTGCTTGCGAAGTGAAACTTTGCGTATGAGGACAGTAGAGTAGCGCCTACGTCCGCCGCGTCATACGCGACTAAGCAGTCTCGTTATGAACAAACATCATTTCACAAGCTTCAAGTAAATAAGTTTTTAAGTGGTAGGATTCTTGCAGAGGCTGAGGCAGTACCACAGCATTTCCAGATATTCGACCGTCAAGCGGTAATGTATAAGCACTACTGTTCCGATTTAAAGGGCAATAATACCAGTGAAATTACAGGGCAAAGAAATAGACCATCATATATCTCTGGGTGACGAGCGCAGCACAGAGCCAAGCACTCTCCGTGTGGTACATGGTCAGTCATCGGTGACTTTTTAAGTGGTAGGACTCTTGCAGAGTGTGACTGACGCGGTACCACTGCATTGCCAGATATTCTGCCGCCAAGCAGTAATGTGTAAGTACTACGCTGTTCCAATTTGTAGGGCAAT
>DWGO01001045.1:0-10371 GCA_018247635.1 Eurytides dolicaon deicoon | reverse complement strand
AAGGGCAATGATGCCAGTGAAATTACAGGACAAAGAGATGGACCATCTAATATCTCTGGGTGACGGGCGCAGCATAGAGCCAATCACGCTCTGTGTGGTACTGTGTTGTTACGTGTAGGCGTGACGCTTACCATCAGGCGCGCGAATTGCTCGTCTCGTCACATTATATCATAAAAAAAGTTATATAACCGTCAAACGGTAGGGCATAAACACTGCTGTGTTTCGGTTTGAAGGACAATGGTTGCTGCGTAACTGGGCATAGAGACAGAACATTTTAAGTCTCTGCAAGACTAGTGCAGTGCAGGGAGAAGCAGATTCTGTGTGGCACTGCTTTGTTATTTGCAGGCGTGTCGCATACCATCAGGTGCACGGTTTCGTCGTCTAATCACTTTATATAATAAAAAAAAATTACCCTAAAATAAAATCCATGCGCAAACGAAGGAGCAGGCAACACTACTTACGTACAAATGACTACAGTTTCAAAGTAAAACTGTAAAAAGCGTTTCGTAACACCTATCTATTCTCTCTCGTTAGTAATTTATGAAATAAAGTAACCCGATCTTTTCTGCATGCGGGGGTTAACCCGTCGAACTCCACATAAATCTGCAGCGAAAGGGTTGTAAATCCACTGTAACCGCCCTTGCGTAGTGATCTACGTCTATCCATTCACTCTGACCCACCGCTCCCTTCCAATGACATTGGAAATGTGCCGAAAAGGGGAGAAGAAAACACCTACAAGGTCTCTTGTTCGGCTGGACGTCGGTTTATAAATACGAATGAAAATTTCAAGAAGCACTTAAGATAAATTCCAGCTCACCCCTTTATGGTACATTTGAAAATTGATATCAGTAACGCGAAGCGTTTTTTACGTTCGACGTTTTTAATAGTTTTCGATTGCATCGTCTTTATATTTATTACGTATATTATTTTATTAATAATATAAATAAATGCAAACATTTATTTTTTGGTTTTCTTTTGCTTCAAGAACCGACAAAGTAACGAGGTGGCATAATTTTTACCACAGGAAGAGGTTTTGGGAGAGTAAGTCTTAGAATTATTAGATAAAAAGAAGGAAATATTTTGCAATTATGATACAGGTCGTAAATGCGCGTGTGTTAGTTCGTTATTCATACTCGATGTTTCATAGCTTCGTCTTTTTTTCTTTTTCTTAGGAGATAAAATGAGGAAACGAGCAAGACGCAACGGTAAGCGTCACACCTGCCCATAACAACACACAGTATCACACAGAACGTGCTTGGCTCTACGCTGATTCTGTTACCCAGAGATATAAGATGGTCTATCTCTTTGCTCAGTAATAACTCTGGCATCATTGTCCTTCAAACCGGAACACAGTTATAATTACACAACACTGCTTGGCGGGAAAATAACTGGCAATGCAGTGGTACCACCCCAGATGGACTCTGCAAAAGAGTCCTACCACTTTCAATCAATCTTCACTAACTAAACTAACTATTGACTAAATTATATCATTAAATAAATGGCATTTAGAGTAAGAAGTTATAAAATAGTTTCCGTTGAAGGATTATACAACAGAGCAGTAACATTTTAAGAGATTCTTCATTAAATTTTAATTTATTTTTCGACATTTAAAATTTTTGAGGTCTCTTTAGGAGCTGCGAGGAATTTTATCTATACTAAATAATAGACAGATATACAGATAAAAATGTAAATTCACACTAAATGTACCACCAATACCATATACTTACTTAAATGATTGTTCAAGAGATAGGGTCAACTTTTCAATTCTAATTCACTAAACGCTAAGAGAAAACTTTTATTTTGTATCTATTATTTTTACAATCATATTATATCGGTAACGGTAACTTATAATCGAATATAATATAAGAAAATGGACCAAAAATAGGCTCACATTAGAAAAGAATAACAAAAATCAATAAAAGAAAGCTCAACTATAAAAACAAGATAAAATTTAATAATTACACTAATTCATTATTATATTCACTATATACTGAACGGAACGATGAAAAAGAAAATTCTCGAACACACGCTCTGTTACAGGGCTAAGTTTTTTCGAAGGGCATTCATTCGAACGTTTTCCTATTTACGTGGAGTCCTCCCGTTTTTCACTTTTTAGGGTACCGCAGGTGGATACGTGGGCCCCATTAAAGTATTGACGCGATGGGCGAATTCGGCTGTGGGAACGGCGTCCGCAATAATTCACAAAGAAAACCCAACGCCAATATAAGAGTGGTGTATGGGCAAAGATTATAACGGCCTTTGAAACAGACGCGACTCTAGTGAAAAATATTAAGTAAAATATATACCAAAAAGTTATATATTGTAATTATAAATTAAGTTTACCTTCATATCCAGCATAGATCACAAGAAATATTTTAGTTTGTTTACTAAAAATAGCTGCCTCTATTTTAAGATAAAAATATCTTGTGTTATAAGCGCGTTTTTACATACATAAATATCAGATGGACAAACGCCCAGATCCGGAACAATTACTTATATATAGTTCTTAGAAATATTTACCTCAGGAATCGAACCCTCAACCCGCGAATCCGAAGCCAATAGCTTCGCAACTGCGCCAAACGTCTTGTTAAGATAAAGTTAGAATTTCTTCAAAAAAATAAAAATAAATGTTTTATCGGACAAGATTTTTTATAAATGGTGGGACTTTTGCAGAGTCCGACTGGGGCGGTGCCACTGCATTGCCAGGTATTCTGCCGCAAAGGACAATGATGCCAAAATCATTACTGGGCAAAGAGATAGACCATATGTGTGACGAGCGCAGCACAGAGACAAGCATGCCCGGGTTGACTGGGAGAGAATGCCCACAGGCATTAAGTCCGCCCATTGTAATTTCCGTATGGTATTGCAATAAAGATTAAATAAATAAAAATTATTCGTATACACGGCTTCATGTTAAACGGACTTAATACAAACTTAAATAGACCTACGAGTGAACTGGCGTGTGGTGTATTTATTTCATCGAAATAGCGGAGTCCCCAAACAATCTGGTGTCCATTAGGCCCGGTCGAAATGGGACGGTATTAGAAGCCGCTGTCACCATGTGTGGTCGCTTCGGTTACGGATTTAGATATGTCCGTGTTTACTCTCCTTATGTTATAACGTCGCATGTGGCGTTGAACCCAATCTAGTGGCCAATTGATTGCCTCCTCAGTCTCACAACCGGGATTCTTTTCCCCTTTTCCGTTCGCTACGTACAGTCGCTTCTTTATTATATTTTATTTTAAGTATCCATAAAACTCGAGGCGGCATAGAAGCGCGTTTGTATATGCCGTGTTAGATGTAAAGCAATTGATCAGTGGTATATTTTAAACTAAAATAAACATGTGTTGTTAACGATATACAAATTCTAGTATGAGATACTGGATTGCCACGCTGATAACGTATAGTTTTAAGTTTTTAAACTATTCCTAGCTTTTTTTACGAGATAAAGGGACAAGACGAGCATGTCAAGCGTCACACCTGCCCAAAACAACACAGAGCGTACTCGGCTCTGTGCTGCGCTCGTCACCCAGAGATGTAAGATGGTCTATTTCTTTGCCCTGTAATATCACTGGCATCATTGACCTTCAAACTGGATCACAGTAGTGCTTACGCCCTACTGCTTGGCGGCTGAATATCTGGTAATGCAGTGCTACCCCGCCCCAGTCGGTCTCTACACGGCAAGAGTTCTACCATTTGTAAAGCTTCTTGTAATCTGCTCAAAAACATAGTATCCTATATTTTTCTACATTCCCTTATTTTATTTTCTTATTATTAATATGATTTGATTAATAATAATAGCACAAAATTCGTAAATTATATTGCCTAATATCTCAATCTGCCCTGTAAAGTTTCTAAGTGGCAGAGCTCTAGCAGAGTCCATCTGGGGTGGTACCACTGTATTGCTAGTTATTTTACCGCCAAGCAGTAATGTGTAAACACTACTGTGTTTCTCTTTGAAGAGCATAGTTGCCAGCGCAATTACTGCACATAGAGATATGACATCTTAAATATTTGGGTGATGAGCACAAAGCAGTTAGTAGCCATTTCTGTGTGATACTGTGTTGTGTGCCATACGACTTACTCGTCTTATCACTTAAAAAAAAAGACACACAAAATATTTTAAGTGTAAATTCAGATTATTTAACTTAAAATAATGATATCTACCCGAAAATTACTATTTTTGACACTAATTAGTGCCAAAAATAGCAATTTTCAACTCAAAAACCGATTCACCGTTAATTATATATATATACTTCAGGCAATTGTTACAGGTATATACATTTTAAAATATTAATACAATAAATCACAGAAACGTTTTATTAGCGTACGCGTTGTTGAAGTTTCAATCATAAGACGTCAAATTCCTCAAATATATAATGCCTGTTATCAGGAAACCGTAATAATATTCCAACGATCAATTAAGTACTTACTTACTTTCGCAACATTAGTTTAAATATTATATAATTTAAAGACAAATATCATTGACATACAACATACAAATTCGATAGATCTTCATAAATCAACTAGAAAGAGCCACAAATTTGGTGTATACAGTTCAGTATACAGGTGTGTATAGTTCTAGTAATGAATGTTACTCGTAAAGTAGGTCGATTAACTTAAACCGTAAAGGTGAAGTTAATTACCGTTGTAAACCTTAAGTGAAAACAATCCGAACGGCAGCCACACAAAGAAATTAGCTTAAACCGGAAGGAAAATGACTGGGCGTCGCCTTGATGCCGAGCACGGTATAGACAATGTATAGACACGATGTATAGACAATCAGTTCGACCTCAGGCTAACTTATTTTATTAGCGAACGCCCACATTTCCACATATGAGGCTGTTACACCGTCCATATACAGAACGTACACTGATTACCAGCTATTTCTGTGGACGATCTAGTACGTTTGTTGTGGGACAACCTTTAACAAAGTCTCTTAAATGCTACTTTATGGTGGGCCGTTTACGACTCCAATGTATCGTCGTTTCGCCTTTTTTTTTGTTTCCATCACTAATTCCATCTCGTAGGACCTTCGTGGTTAAGTTGTTAAGGCTAATGGGAAGGTAATAAAGGTCTTTTTTTAAAGTCGGTCCCAAGTGGCGAAGCATTAAGTTTATTGCTCGCATTAAAGACCCATTTTGATAGGTTCGTTCGAAAGCGTTGAATGATTCAACATTTCTGATTTCAATAAATGTTTAGGATTTCTGAAGCAGTTGTTTGATAAAAGATTATTCAGCGCTTTGAACAACAAATATAGAATATAAGAGGTTATTTTAATAAAAAAAAATCTTGTTGGAATAAAATATCATACAATGCGAAAAATCTATTAGCTTACTTTTGTACAAAATTTACCTAGGTACTCGTATATGTCTTCAACACACTTTTACTTACTTTGCCTTTTATAATATTATTACATGAAAATCATTAAATTCTTTTTTGACCCCAATTCGAGATGTCAGAATGAGTTATTTTTTTGTACATACAGAACAAATTACATTATAATAGTCTCCCATGGTGGGCAAAATATGATAAAAAATGTCCTTTAATCTATAGGTTGTTTGTAATGTTATTGAGTTGCTCGATATATTAACAAAGAAGATACTTATCAGCATATTGCTACAGTTTTTTTTAAATCTTAATTTTTTTGCAATCTCTGTCCGGAGATTTACCATATCCTTGCCAATGATTCTACCACAAAGTTGTTATGTGCCAGCATTGTTGAGTGCCAAGTATGAAGCAATGTTTTTAGAAAAGTTACTGGATATTTTACATATATTTACTTTCTCATATCTATGGACGCAGAGCATAGTAGATATGAGATTATTGGAATTATCTACCAGTCAATACTATTTATTATAAAAACCTCTTTGATCGATTTTCCACCACTAAGACAAAGCAAAGACGAGGCAAACATTGTAAAGAATTTTTATTTTTATTAAATATGTTTTATTAAGCCTTAAGAGACAGCTTCCTCCGGGCGTTTTCTTTCAACGGCCTTCTCGTTTCTCGTCTGTTTTCTTTGCTCCCTTTTTCCTGATAAAACATTCACAGATCGTACTTATAATAACATTATGATAATATTACGAAGAAGCCAACTGGGCTTTCCTTATAAAAGTAAGTTTACATAAAAAAAAAAGAAAATCAAGTTTGTTTCAAAGAAATATAGATACATATTGATTCAACTGAGTATTAATCTGTATCTGTATTTAACGACGTTGTCGCTTCCAGGCTATGCGCCTATGTAAAGCTACATCGGATCGCCGAACCCGTGAAAATGTTCTAAGGTTCCACGAGTTGGATAGACCCCACGTCCTGCGGGGTCACATGAGGACATGCGTGTTTTGATAATTATGGGGGATTGTCGGCTAAGGGCCGTCGACTGTATATATTTTATTCGGAAGTTGGGGGCGGTGAGAACCGCCCCGGAACCCGGGTGAAACGAGTGTACGCGGTGTGGCTATGTCGCCGTGCTCGAAGGCGATTTCTCCCTACCGTGATTGTTTGACTAGATGTTTCCCTACTTTGGTGTGTAGAGTGTGCCGGCGGGACCCATGGCGGTGGTTCCGGAGTGCTTGTGGTCCCTTCCTCGATCGGATCGAGTAGGGCGTGACGCGCGCGACGTTTCCGATCGGATGCGTGTGGGTCTGGTACGTAACTTACCGCAGCTACCATCAGAGGATTTTTGTGGGATAATTGCAATGCAAGCTTATATATAAACCAACTAATTTCATTGCAACAAATATGTAACGCCGTGCCCGAAAACCAATATTATTATCATCCATTAAAGTGGTTAAATATTGAAGTTTTATATTATTATAAATGTAGTCTCAAATTTGAATACATTTTTCAGAAACAAATTACGAAATGTTTTCTAGCCATATGCAAGAGTAAATTACTAAGAGTTCATTTTTAACAATAACTTAACTAACTTAACTAATTTTAAAAATAAGTATATAAAATCGTTTCTTTCTTTTAAAATAACTTTTCTTTTTACCCTTGAATGTGGTTGCAATCAAAGTATACATAGAAATTGCTTTAAAAATGTTCGAATTTTTAATATTGATGAATATTTAAAATATGATCCTTAAGGAAAACGTTTCGCTAAAAGAACTATTGCAGTGCAAAACTGAAGGAAGGAATGAAGATTGATTTTCTATTCCATATTACGAGTAAACAAATCAGAGAGCATATGTTTTCCCTTAAAGTTTCGTTGAAAGTTTCTCTATATAATAACTAATTTAAAATACCTACCAGTGTTTTTTATTGTTAATATATTTATATTTATATATAACTATATTTAAATTACAATACATTTTGATTAACATTGCAAGATACGGTAAAAATTTTAATTTTTGGCATTAAAATAACTAGCATAATTAAGAGATTTTAAAAATTAGTTAGGGTTCCTTATTTTAGGCATGCTTTCATCATTTTTTTATGCTTAGTAAGTTTTAGTCTAAATAGTCCCATATAATGCGATTTCTATGTAAAACATAGTAATATATAGATTAATAAAGGTTTACTTTGTATTGTTAAAGACTTTTCATCTACACTTGTAGTAATTAATGTATGTAACAGTAGTTACGTTAAAAATGCCAAATAACAAAAATAAATCATGTCGTTTATTGCGATGTAGTTCGTTAGTGCTCACAGAAACTATTACGAAATGTAGTGGTGTGATTTTATTTCGATTCGGCAGCGATAATTGGATTTGGAGCTTGTCGAAGATGCGAACTTCACGATCAGCGGACGTGAAATGCAAACACGGTGGGCGCGCGTTTTCATTTCGGTATTTCGTTTCGTCATCTAAGCCGCCACAGCATTTCATGTTACGTAAATGAAATATACAGTATTATTTATGGTAAAAATGTAAGTAATTTACGGATTTTATCACGTTTTATTTTATTGTGTTAGGTTTAATAGCAAAAAACGGCATCTCGACTCCTTTGTAGACATAAAGTATCTTTAGCACTGACGTAAGATATAATAAATCTAAAGAGCAAAGACGTTTATACGGAGTGTAAGAGATTGGTTTTCTTCGCTCACAGGAGTTTTTTTATTCTTTTTTACGAAATAAGGGGACGAGACGAGTAAGGCCTGATGGTAAGCGTCACGCCTGCATATAACAACACGGAACCACGCAGTATGCTTGGCTTTACGCACCCCTCACCCAGAGACATTAGATGTTCTATCCTTTTGTCCTGTAATTTCGCTAGCATCATTGCTCTTCAAACCGAAACACAGTAGTGCTTACACGCTTGGCGGCAGAATATCTGGCAATGCAGTGGTACCGCCCCAGTAGGACTCTGCAAGAGTCCTACCACTTAAAGAAACAAACAAAAATAATCGTTTCCATATTTGAATAGATTAATTGATCAGACAAATTAAACATGTATATAAAGTATGATTTTAAATTGTATATGCTTATTGTTCTTTACGATTGATATATAACAAAGATGTGTATCTATTTCGAATGAAATATTATTAACCATAACATAAACACAACCGGCTTCAGCGGATGTGATGTCCATTTAAAAGCAAATTGGGGCTGCCCTTTATTCGTACGTGTGGCCCCGCGGGTGCTGTGAAACTGTCAGGCTTTCTATTCGGGGACAATGATGACATGCTGACAAAAGCACGAACGAGCTAGCTTTATTTTTCATATGTGGCACGTGCAAACGCAGTCACCGTGTGACAACCGCACGAAGCTTTTCAGTTTTAGGATTTTGTGAATAGTAAAAGAGAACTTGTTGTTTAGACTTTGAACCACAAGGGCTGAAAGTAGCTTAAATTAAATTTAGTTTTTTCTCTATATTATATTTAAAACATGAAAATAGGGACTATTGTTAAATGAAAGATATGCCTTAAAATGTTTGAGTTAAAGTTTTCTTTATCTCAGAAAAGACCTAATGCGTTTATATAGTTTTTTTTTAGTTCATCAAGTTTTTAATATTAAGTTGAACTGAATAATAATAAAATTTCGATTACGAAGACTTATTTTCAGTTGGCCTTATGTTTAAGGATTTTATACATCTTACCTTTTATTAGACCATGGGAGAACAAAAATATAACGACCCCCTTTTTTAGGAGATAAAGTGATGAGACGACCAAGTCGTGTACCTGGTGGTAAGCGACACGCCTACCATCGTAGCCGACAGTGTAAAAACACAGTGTCACATAAAACCTGCTTGACCCTACGCTGCATTCATCACCATGAGATTTCAGATTTAAGTTATATCTCAATGCCCAAGTATAAAACTGGCAACATTGCTCCTCTAAACCGGAACACAGTAGTGTTTGCACACTTATTTGGTGATAGAATAATTAACAATGCAGTGGTACCACACCAGATAATTTCTGCATTAGAGTCCAACCACTTAGAGATAAGTGATAGGATCTTCGGTCGAATATGTACAATATGATGATGTATAATATAAAATATGTACAATACGATAAAATATGATCAAATATGTACATATTTGATCGAAGGGTAGGTGAAAATTCTTCGACATACTGTGCTAATTTTGCGCTTAAAAGATCTTACGTTTGTATCACTTCTTCTTATCATGCGCCAGTCTAAAAAAAAAATTTCTTCATATTTATATGAATATTACGAATCTACAAATTAAAAATCTTAATAGATGCGATGTAACTAAACGTAAAATGAGAAACAGAAAAAGTTAATTAATTATTAAATTTAGTTATCATATGGTTAATATGGATAATGCAGTTCGCTAAATACATCTGGAGGGTAAAGTACTCGCAAAAAAGATTTAATCTGTTTTGCAAGAACTGTTAAGGCTGTGGCTGATTTCTAATATCCTGTACTCGCGCCTCTCGCTCGATTTCTTTGATGCATGTTCGTACTCGTACGCTGTGCTCCTAATAACTTTAACAATATTTAGTTTAATTTTGACGATCTCTAGATGCAGCACGAAATATTTGAAGTTTGAGTTATGTGTTTAGGTCGTGCAGTAAATAATGTGAATGCTTATTTCCTGACAATCTTGACTTCGGGTTTTATGAATTATTAGCTTTGCATTAATATTTTTTTTGTTTTGGTTTGATTTGTATTCTGATCTGTTTGAGAAGGACGCATTTAACGAGTTTATGTAGTAGCTTTCTTATTGTTTCATTTCATAAATATAATATATTAACAAATTCTAACAACATGATCCGATGCTTAATTAAATAAAAATCTAAATAGTAACAAATACATTTACGCATAAATATCTAATAGAAGTCCTTCACTTTCAAAAAGCATTAATAGGGGGAATGGTAGTTTTTGCTACCATCGCTTTTCCGAATACAAATTTATATATTATTGTATATATAAACTAGTCAGGGCACGTCATTTTGTTTGAATTG
>DWGO01001044.1:0-10371 GCA_018247635.1 Eurytides dolicaon deicoon | reverse complement strand
CACTTTACAGCGTTCATGGTCACGGGCCGGACTGAAGGTGTTAGATGTCTAACTGTCAATGTCAATCACGTTTACCTACTTCTCAAATTATTGATTTTTGCTCCGATCTACGCTGAATGAACTGTATCTTTGTAAGTTGCAGTGGTAGTATGTTGAAGTTTTTTTTTAATTTTGTTACTTATATGATCCCAAGATTATACAGAACAGAAATTAAATATTAAAAGAATAATTAATATTGAGATAGAACCTAAGACCGACAATAATAATACAACACAGTATGTTATATTCTATCGACCGCTTACGAAAATTCGATTAAATACTAAAACGGTGCATCAAGAGATGTGTGGAAAATAACGTCATAGTGAAGCGAATAAAGGTGTCGCTACGTACCTCTTGGCCGTGATAGCTCAGTGACCGGGCCCTCGCTTTTAATTCAATATACTCGAACAACATGAGTTCACAACCCGGCCAATCCAACTCGTGGAAACTTAGCATTTTCACGAATTTGGTGATCCGATGTAGCCTTATACAGCGCATAGGCTAAAAGCAACTACGTCATTATATATAGATACGTCACTTCTCGCAGTCTCGTCACTTTGTCGTAACAAAAAAAAAGTTAATTACTGAGCATTGAGATATGAGATCTTTAATCTCAGGATGGTGAGCTTAGCATAGGGCCAAGTGGGTTTTGTGTGACGGCTCACGACTTAGTCGTCTCGTTTTATCTCCTAAAAAAATTCTTCATAACCACATCAACAAAATGAAGTTACAGTACGTTTCAATGAAGATTTTGTTTTTACATGCATTGAGAACCCGGACCAATAAATTTGTTAATTTGTAATTTACAATATTAACTGCCGATTTGCCACGTGCTTAACGGTGAAGGAAATCGTGAGGAAACCCGAATATTTAAGAAACACTAAAAGAAACTCTTAGATGTGTGCAGTCCGCCAACCCGCACTGGGGAGCGTGGTGGTCTAAGCTCTTAACCTCTGTACAGAAGAGGCCTTTGCCCAGCAGTGGGACGAATATAGGCTGTTACTTACTACTTAGTCTATGTATCTCTTTCAGAGTACGTTCAGCACTTCTTAGAATAACACATTTAATAAACGCAATAAATCACTTGCCTATCTGCAAAAAAATATCATACTCGAGTATGATATTTATCGTAATTGTTATCTATCGACTTCCTCCTTAGTAATACATATATAATAAAATACATTTTTTTACGAGATAAAGTGACGAGACGAGCAAGTCACGCATGATGGTAAGCGTCACGCCTGCAACACAGCACAGGGACCGTGCCTGGCTCTGTGCTGCGCTCGTCACCCATATAAGAGATATAAGATGGTCTATCTCTTACCCTGTAATTTCACTAGCATCATTGCCCTTCAAACCGGAACACAGTGGTGCTTATACAGTCGGACTATGCAAACGTCCTACCAATTATAATACATATACATAATAAGTGCAAGTGTTTGGTTTTTTCTTTATTTATTCGGCAAATTTTATATTGATTTTTTTTGTTTATACTTTCCCACTGGGTACTTATGTTTACGTTTCGGAAAAATATACATTATCATAATCAACGCGAGTCGAGCTAGTGGTAGGACTCTCGCAGGGTCCGACTGGGGCGGTACCACTGCATTTGCCAGATATTCTGCCGCCAAACAGTAATGTATAAGCACTACTGTGTTCCGACAAGGGCAAAGATGCCCGCGTAATTACAGGACAAAGAGGTAGAACATCTTATGTCTCTGGGTGACGAGCGCAGCACGCTCTATGTGGTGCTGTGTTGTAGTACGCAGGCGTCAGGCTTACCATCAGGCGTACGACTTGCTCGTCTCGTCACTTTGTCGTAACAAAAAAAAAGTTACTGAGCATTGAGATATGAGATCTTTAATCTCAGGATGATGAGCTTAGCATAGGGCCAAGTAGGTTTTGTGTGACGGCGCACGATTTAGTCGTCTCGTTTTAACTCCTAAAAAAAATCTTCATAACCACATCAACAAAATGAAGTTACAGTACGTTTGAACAATGATTTTGTTTTTAAATGCATACAAACATAATACTACATTTAGAGACGAAGTCTAGGTAAATAGCTGTAAAATTATACTTTCCATTATTTGAACCAGCCGACAACATCGTGATATCTATGTGGGCTTACAATTAAAATCAATTACTAGCACACAGAGAATAACTGCACAATATTAATACAGTTGACACAACATACCATATGTAGTAATTACTTTAGGGCTTTTAGAATAAGAGACACGAAATAATTTAATCTGTTTATTTCCTCTCATACTGAGATTTTCTCCCGCCATCGAGCCTGTACCGACAACAATAAACGGGAAGAGCGAATCAATTTGTTTTCCGTAACTTCACCACCGAGCCAACATGCGTAAGCAAAACGCCTCAAACAAACAAGGCAACTCAAACTACGTAAGTAGACAATGAACTCCATTAAACATCCCAGACGATACGAGCATTCGCTAATTCTCTAAATAATTTACACAATAACATTTACATTAACTAAAAATTTATATTAAAATACAGTCAAAATATAGAACTATATTATATTAACACAAAATGGATATGTTATATTGCTTTCGTTCTTGCATAGTTTGATAATTTTACGACTGATCAGGGTTATTTTTTTTTTCAGTAAACAACTTACGAATTAATCACTGACCAGTAATAATTACGCAGAGATTGACACGATATTGGCAACACAGTAAATATAGCATATGACAATACAGTAAATATAGCATATGATTTAAAATAATGTTCATATAAATCCATATAATATTTCACAACGATTGCATAATTATTTATAAGGAGATATCTGTATTAATTTAGAACGAATAATTCGGAGGCGACAAGAACTGTGACGTATGATTTTTTTTTCATAATATATTCGATACATACCAGTTGCCAGTATCGTAAACCTAGCGCAAATACCTCATAATCTACTTACGTAACATTCGAGATAACGTGATAAAAAAAACCGGATACCAAATAAAAAAACATTGTAACGTTCTATTGTGCAGACTGTACAAACAATCCAAGTGACAGTCGCAATATAATAATTTATTAAACTGCGTATTTTACAAAATTCACAAGCATTTACAAACATACCTCGTATTATTGTACTTTTTAATTGAATTTTCGTAACAAAAAAAATATTTAAAATAAAATGGTTTCACATTTGCACTAACAAAAAAATAAAACATGGCAGCACATCATTCATCTACACAATATACTTAAATTAGATTTTAAGTAATACCCAAAATAATCACAGAATCGCATTAAAATTAATTAATAATACAGATAATATAAATTCAAAATAACATCCTCGAAAAACTTGATTTTCGATATTCGAATGGAATCGGAATTGCTTACGGTTTAATAATAATTATTCATTACGCATATCGATAATGACGCCCCTAAATGATGAATCAATCACAGAAACGTTTTTATGACACACCAATATGAAAGAACTTTGTGTAAATTATTAATAAAAATTTTAAAAAAAACATACAGCTACAATATATCTGGCATACGATTAGTTTTTTCTTTATAAAAACAGTACGTCATATATTTGTTATATAAAGTTACACTAAACGAAGCAGCTTATGTTACGGGCCAGTGAACACATCTATCGAAGTATTCATAAAACAGATCGCCTGGTTTTTCGTTTGGGCATCATAGGTGACTCATCGACATTCATATTTAGTTCGACAATACCATTCGATATGACAGCTGTTACGTCTAATCCCCGTTGGCCGCATTTGGCGAACACGTGTACAAGTAAATTAAAAAAAAACACTAAACACCAACGGTGGTCGACGTACGTAATGATTTCTTCTATTTACCTAAATAATTGACATTATAAAATGAAACTACTTACAAATTTTACTGCGTTCACAAGTGTACCCATGCCCTTGGACGATGTAAAATTTTTAAAAGGTGAATTTAAATCTGAAATAAGTACGATAAAATCCGTAAATAGTTATATTTTATGAAATCGACGTACATTTCAGCGCACCAACATTGGCGAGAGTAATTATTAGGCCGAACAAGTCCATCACACTTCACTTTTGGCACTTGACCCGTGAGGCATATAGGTCGACCAGTGCGATGTGTTGGACCATATATAATTTAATACCACCGACTCATCGTAAGAGCTGGCCCATTTTCGGTGTAATAAAAAGCGGATAAGCCAATGCATTAAAAGTATCTATATACTTGATTATGTAAAGCTATTGATCGGCGCTATCAGGTATTTCATGTCCGACGAACCTTGTACCAGTTTCAGTAGAAGAAACAATCAATACCCATAGGATAAAGAGTTTTCAAATACCAGTACCAACGCAACGTATTCGGTGTAATTATTGTAAACGTTCGTGTACAAATACCAATAGAACAGAGTAAAAAAATAGTGAATCATGCCTACTTCAAGCTAGACGAATAGTTTATTGACCTAGCCGTAAACTATTTCTTTTATTTTACTTTTGGCTTTAGAACTCTAAAAACGCCAGTAGTTTTTCATTATGTCATCTTTAATATACATACATATGCGCCATGGAAAAGAGAAAATTACTTAGCACTTTATTAGTATAATTTACATTGTCCCAATATTAAGCCGTTCAATGATGTAAGTTATTCTTTATCCCCGGGAACTTGACGAAAAGTTCAACAACGCAAAATAATATTCCATGCCAGCTACGCTTCAAGGAAGACATAGTACACATTAAAACCGAAGGTATAATGTAAACGGTAAGCGAAAAATCTATTAATAATCAGAAAAATTTGTCACCACTACACCGATCGTTTTTAAATCTTACGATCCGACATTATAGAAGTATGCAACGTAAGGTTGACGTATTACCAAACTCTGATGCTTTCCCAGTGACTTCATGAATACAATGTACGATCGAGCAACGGTGCCAACAATTTGTAATTATCGGTCAGCACTGATGATCGCAAGGTGACATAACCACACAAAATTAATGCGAGGAATCACGCTTTAGTTGTCATGTGACGCAAAGGCTTGCGGTAAACACACTAGTTTCGACAACACACAACACTAGAGTTCATACTATAATTCATCGAGAAGTTTCTAGATGTGGTTAACGCATATCGCTGCATTGGCCTTGCTATTGCAAAATTAAATCTAATGCTCTTTTTAAACGGTCCAATTTCACCACTAACCTCGGTCTAGATAGGCTTTGAACATTGAAACAAAGTTTATTGATTTTCAACTTTTCCGAAGTCCTATCGTGTTCGGGTGTACCTGTACCCTTGACCCTTTCAAGCATGACACAAAGATTACTAGTTTAATAAAATAGTTTGTTACTGCATAACATTCAATGAATAAAACGAAATTACAGACCAGTCTACGACTCGAAAGCGCGTCGCCAGACTTACAAGGTCGATTTTTCTTTGTTAGGATATATCTTTAGTGCCTTATTCTGGATTATAGCGCGCGGTAATTTTGGGAAAGATAAATTAGAGGGCACGATGACTTCATCACGGATTACCCGCTGTTAACGCGTATAACATTCGTGAATAACTTAAAAAATTGAGACGTCCAAAATATGACCTGCCTTTAAGATTTCATTATGTAAAACGTTTGAGAATTATAGAAAAGGTTTTAGCAAATAAAAAAAGTGTAGTCCAGTCTATGTCATTAATTTTATAGTAGATAAGTACATAATGAATGTAAACGTAACGTTTTATTTAAAAAGAAAGGCGATGCTAAAATTTTAGTGAAGAAAAGAAAAAAACATCTTTTCACTTTTTTTTAATTCGATATCGATCACGTCTGGAATCGAACTGGCAACGCAAAATCGACGGTGAGTGCAGACTACTTGGCCGGTAAAAGTAATCGAGCGTGTGGCGCGGATTTTCCCGCCAAGGAGCGTCACTTGGCGGCAAACCGGCCCGGAGCGTCGACGTCACAAGATTTAACGGGGGGCCCGCCCGTTCTTGAGGCGAGACGAGAACTTAGCGTCCACCTACGCGTATCTGTGCATTGCAATTCAGGATATTAGCTCTTATCCTTCGTCCGATCGCCGTTCGCATTCGAGCCGGTCTGCACTACAAGTCTATATTTAACTCCACTTTCGCGGTGGTGGCTTTGAAGGATATCTTACATTGAAATACACTTGCGCATGTTATATTTAATAAGTGTTATCTTGTAGAAACAGCTAAAGCCGAGTTCGCATAAAGGCGAAAAACTGTTTTCGGATGGTAAAATGAACTAAAAAGTAACAGTAAAATTGGATGAAAGCATCAAATATATGCACTTTTTCTTTGTAAAAAAATTGAGCCAAATCCATTTTATTACGAAAGTAAATTATCCCCGATTATTCGCTATCATTGACTAATTTATTTGAAATACGAAAATAACAGGACGTATATTCAATTTGTAGGCATCATATATTGTTTTTATTATATATATTTTGCGGTTTTTAGAGAAGTTGCAGATACATGTATCGTTAACATTTCCCAGTTACATTCACCGAAAATATAACGCATTGTGACATGGTATGCGGTAAAGTACGAATGAGAGGCACTATTGCGTATAAAGCGCAGACATCGTATCGTCGATTATATACCTCCCTATAGAAATCGAGCATTCTAGTATCCGTCAGTGCCAAACAAGTGACCGCAAAAGTCTGTAGTCAACTATGCATCTACGTATATGTAATACTTCAACATATACGTAGATACGTAGAATCATTGCTTAATATCACACGGACTAAAAATTAGTCATCTCGGTAACGGAAACAACATACATCGCAATACGTATAATGTACAAGATACAAAGGAAACAAATGACTATCACAAACAACAAAAAAAACGTATCAAATCCGGTAATATTTATGGGACGTCATTATCGTATGTCAGGGGTCACGGTGCTATATTTAGAGGGAAATCAGGCGCTATACAATCGCTGCCACCGAATCAGACTCGGTGCGTACGGCATGTAGAATGAATTGACATTCACACACCGAACCTTGACTTTGCCATGTGCCGTGACAGGACAGTGTGTGCATTGTTACAACATTAATAAAGTTGCCAACATAACATATTCCATCTAAGCAGTCTTAACAACTAAACACAACAGCATTGAGTATTATCATATTGGTACCACACTGTGGGCAAAACCATGTTCGGATAGAAGTGCATCTAAGGTGAATTTTGATGGCACTATAAATTTACGGACAGGATATTTATGCTACAACCGACATGTACCTTTGGAACAGAATAAGCGGCCAATCTTATATCTCAACATTCTTTGGTAAAAAACCTAAAGTAGTTTACATTGATTTTTGAATACATAATATATATGTATTATGTAATTTAATTTAATTTCTAACTTTTATACGAAATTTAACACATTCCACATTTTTGGTCCCAACTCTGGCCACACATTTGTTCACATTATGTCTACAAATTGCTTTTTACAATCCCAAGGTACATGACGGGGAGCCTGCTTAGCTTCAAGGTAAGAATTAATAAATTATTATTAAGAATCATTCACAACCAATATCAGTATAATATAAAAAACAAACCATTTACAAGCAGAACAGGCTCAAATGTAGATGTTCAGATTTGCAAAAAAATCTCATAGGCAAAAACAATGTTTAAAATTTAGATATTGCTATTTTAGAAAACCTGTTTATATAAAAAATTATGCTTAAAAACATTTTTTTAGCAATTGGTGCACAGTTTAAAAAGCTTTAGACAGAAAAATTATAAATAGGGTAGTTTAAAGCTTGTATATGTTTGCAAAGGCAATGTAAAAAATACAAGTGATCTATTTAAAATAGTTAGGAAAATGTACAGACAAAAAATAGTAAGTTTTACTTGTTTCTGGAATCAATGTCTTATTTAAATAACTTAATTAACAATTCATTAACATTTATAATTTTCATGTCTAAGCAATTTAAAAAAAAATAACATAAGCAAGATATAATAAAGTTGGTTCCAGCCCAAATGTACAAGGTTATTCATATGTTACAACAATAAGTACTAATATAATACAGTTTGTTAATGACTGAATATTTTTGAAGCGGAGATAATACAAATATTGGATGCATATTGTTTTTTTTTTGTCTTAAACCATACTAGGGACTGATAAATTCCAAATATTTATGACATGGTATTACTGAAAAAACAATGCAATGAAAGAATGACTCATTCAAACAACTGAGAATTTTGGAGAGGAAGTGAACTCTTGGAAAAGATAAGAAGAGTGAATCATAATATACCAATGAATGAAATAATAAACAAAACATTTCTTCAGGCACCCCCAGCATAATCCAATGAAAAATAAATTATGGCAGATCATACAGTAAAAAAAATTACCACAAAAATGGATACAACAGCCCGTATTTTAAAATCTATAAACATACAAAATTCTCTAAAACAAGAACAACAAGTATCCACCATTTTTCTTTTCAAAATAATTATGCAGCGTTTAAAATAAAAACTTATACTAATATATTAATAAACACTCATTCATATATAGCAGCAATGAATATCCATGTGATGAGCATGGTGGCAGTATATAATAAGAAAACTACATTCACCAAATTAAAGCTTTCATAGATGGAGGGCGCCTGCTCAGAACTTAAGCTTGGGTTTGAGCTCGTGGGCGCGACCACCCCAGTCTAGCCGGTAGCAGCGAGTCCGCCACGAGATCTCGGGGTTAAGAAGGGCGGCCGCCAGAACAAACGGGGCACAGCACTCACTCCACACCCAACCAAGGAGGAACTGCACTTTAGTGAATGGGGGCGAGCCATTTTGAACGGACCGGAGCATCAACCAGTCAGACAGGAACCACACTAGCACATGCACTAAGAAGAACGGTAAGGGTTCCGCGCCGAACAGCTGGCCGGCGGCCCACGCGGCACCGGCCCCTAAGGGCATACATTCGCTGAGCGGCTCCAGGAGAGCGGTAGTTGGCACCATTGCGATGCGCAGTCTCGCCCACCTGGTCAGCCGCGCCTGCAACGCGCCTACCGATCGCGTACCGGAGTTCTGCAACGCTGGTAGCGAGGCCACGCGCATCCTCCATCCACGCGCCACAACAGCTTTCGCCATAAAATAATCTTCCGCCAAGTATTCGCCGAACGCCGCCAGTCCTCCAGTCTCCTCCAGTGCACAGCGCCGTATCATTGACGACATACCGACGTGACAGTTTATCCCGAGAAAGTCCGCGCCTAAGTACATCCGCGCTTGAGCCGTGCCGAAGTAGACTTTCTCGTAGACGGCGGCAAATCCCTCCGCGTCGCATGCAAACGGCATTTGATGGACTATCGCAACGTCTTCCTTCATATGTTGTACCATATCGAGCAGCGTGTCCTCGCGCATCCGAATACCGGCGTCGCTTATCAATATCAATGGATATTTTGCCGCCAAGTACGCCGGTTGCATATTGTTGATCTTGGGATTCACGCCGACACACATACCGCCGACGTAGAGCCGAGCTTCGATATGTGGATATTTATGCAGCAGACTGTTGACCAGCATCACGGCGGGATCGTGCTCATTCTCGACACAAAACAGCACTTCATAAGTCGGATAGTCGAGTGTGAAATAGGTTTCTAAATTAGAGAATAAATTAGGATCTACGCCAGTTAAGGGCTTAAGAATAGATACACCAGGATAAGGTTGCTCCGGTGGCGACCGGTCTACTGTTCTATGTAATTTCCATTTCGAGTATGAAAATGCCATTATATGAATTAACCACAGACACACCCACGCAATTATAAAAAATATGGCAAAACCATACACTGTATACACCATGGGCATCATAATTGTAAAATTCTTGTGTCTTTTTGGCGTTCGGGCCACATAATATCGACTGCTTCGAAGGGTCCGGGACCGTGCGCTATGACAATATCATAACACTGAACTAATGAAAAACTGGATAAGACGCTGTATAAAACTATGCGATCTTTTTATCACGACTTTATTTTTACGATAAATAGTTCATTTCGTACGGTTACAGCACAACACAGTCGCAAGAACAACCAACCAATCCTCGTCAATTACAATTGCTGTCAATTTAGCTATCTCAGTGTTGCCAATGAATGACACAAAAGTATTATCGTTATAAATATACATTATAAATATAAAACTATAATAAACTATAGTTAAGATAATGTAAAGGAAAAAATATTATAATATCCAGTAAATTATATGTCTAATATTTTATAACAATGTAAGCTGTTACTTATATTAATGGAATAGATATACTAGGGTGATCCAAAAGTAATGATAATGAATATTAAACACGGTAGTTATGGTCAAAAAAATATTTTAATTCTCTACGTAGTCTCCTAGTAAGTC
>DWGO01001043.1:0-10373 GCA_018247635.1 Eurytides dolicaon deicoon | reverse complement strand
AGGCCCACAGGTCGTCTTTGGTGCGTTCTGCTTCTTTTAAACTCAGTACACCACCGTGCAACCGTAGGATAAGAAAAAGCATGAACCCCTTATGTTTCTTGCAAATCTGAAGTCACCTGCTCTGTAGAAAAATTTTTCAAACATAGATATTTAATTGCTGCACGTACTTCAATTTTCTCCACTTTTGCCAATTTGTCCCGACCAAACGAAATAAAATATTTCGATTTAAAAAAAACAAACGACTACAAAAATGTATTGTTTTATTTATCGTAACAATTAAATGGGCAATGCCTGACAATACTAATACTAGTAATTGCACTGGTATCATTGCCCTTCAAACCGGATCACAGTAGTACTTACACACTACTGCTTGGTAGTAGAATATCTGGCAATGCAATGGTACCGCCACAGTCGCACTCTTGAAGAGTCCTACCACTTAGAAGTGCTTACACATTACAGCTTGGTAGTAGCTAACTGGCAATGCAGTGGTACTACCCCAGGCGGGCGTTGCGAAAAAGTCCTACTACTACTCAGAAAATATGCGTAAAAACTCTACATAAAAGTAAGGTAAAATGGTCAGCTAGAGTACACTAAAAGAAAATAATAAAAAGAAGCTTTATTTCTCATAACACGTTGTGTCCCCGTATTGTATTACACCATTTGAGAATCAATTGAATCACATGCTTCATTCAACATATCGAATTTTACATTATTTACATTTAGGGCGAACAATAAAAGTAATTTATATATTTCTATTTACATCAAATGCAAAAAATATTACTTGAAAGTTTGTGTTGAATGTCAAAGTAGAAAGTCCTTCCACAGTAACACTCTCTACTCTTTATAAAATAAATTACAACAACAGCGATATTATTAACAACAAATTAATTATTTGAAGAAAATACGAAAAGTTAATTTAACACAGCTTAATAAAATTTGAATATTTTACAAGAAAGATTTCAATTTTCATTTTTAAAAATACATCGTAACTAACAATTGATAATATATCTAAGATTCAAACATACAACATTTATTTTTAAATAAAATAGAAGTTTTTTTTACAAGCCTAAATATCACATAAAATGGCAGATGATTTTACAATTTAAGACACATTGATTATATTGTACATTGATTTAACGGATATCTCATATTTTGAACTTCCATAAAGATTACTTAATTAAGAAATACTTAATATATGATACATATACTGAGAAATTTGTTTGTTAATATTTTAATAAAATAAATTTATATGCATTTTTTTTTATTTTGTTTATATATTTCTCGTGTAAAACTCTGTGCTATTAACTCTATATATCAATGATATGAAATTGAATTATAGAAAGGTGCAAATAATGTTTGTAATTCTTTACCAATAATTAACTCTAGATTTGCAAAGGCAAATGTTTATTTAGTGCTAACAAATGCTCACTAGTAATTACTAATCAATTAATTAAGATATAGCGGAATTTTTATTAGATAATTAATTGAAGAAATAAGCCCAGCAATTATTATTAAATTTAAGTTAAAAGTATGGTAACATTTTTTATTGAATATAATGGATAAGTAATTTTTTACAAGGATATTTTGGCTGCCAGTTTGAAATTTGTAACTTAAATGAAACCTTAAAATAGTTATTAATTTCGATTCTTAAAAGTATTATTATTTACCAACTCTATTCCTTCAATATATATTCGAATGAAATCTTAAGAAATATATACATATTTCGACTTAAACAATATACTAATTTTAGTGGTCGATTAAGTAAATGCACATATATAATCGATGGAAAGCAATTTATGCAAGCTCAATACCAATGAATGACAAAAAGGACTTGATAATCGAAGCTGTTAAAGTATACGAATATACAAAAGCGAATAATTAATATACCCACCATCTCACAGCGTAATAATAATTATAGCATACGATAACAAAAGTAAATACCTAATTTGTACGAGTATATACAAAAGTTTAAATATAGCATTATATGATACAATAGATAAGATCATTAAGCAAACAATTTATACAATCTTAAAACTATCCGGCCTAGTTCCAATTTAGATTTAAGAGACGATTTTTTTTGTAAAATTACCTTTTTCGATTCGAAAGCAAAGTGCGTGCGCTTTGCTTTTGTGATATAATACTGCCTCATTTTGGTCACATCACACCATTATAAAAAACAAATGCTTTACTAGAACAGCATCTAGAATTGTAATAAGACAAACTTTAACTGTTAACGAGAATTAGGCATATTGTTTCTATTCGTTCGAAATTTAGTCATTAAAGCTTCGTAATATGCATCAGCGAGATTGTGGCGGTCGTAGCGTTTCCTCCGTAAATTTCTACGCGGCTGCTACGCACTAGCTACGTCGTAGATACGCGACGGTTACGCTGCGGTTACGCTGCGTTGCGATAGCGTATCTTCAAAGTTGCGTGTAGCCTTCGGTGCGTGGTGATGCCCTACGCCTGGCGGTGGTCGCTCGGCGTCAGAACACATCATCGCTGGGGTCTTCATCCAATTCACATAGCAGCTTGCTACTGTAAACCAAACCAACATTTATATATAACATGACAATCTTTACTTATCAGCATTAATATTATATATGTTTTAAAGTTGAAACAAATCACTACTCTAAATGGTAACTCCAGCAGAGTCCGACTAGAGCGGTAGTGTGTAAGTTCTACTGTGTGAGGGAAATGATGCCATCTTATACCTCTATGTGATGAGCGCAGCACAGAGCCTAGCACGCTCTGTGTGGTACTGTGTTGTTATTGGCAGGTAACACTCACCAACAGGAGTACGACTTGCTCAGCCCGTCACTTTATCTCGTAAAAAAATAATTTGTTAAAGTGTTTTGAATTATAAAAGTAACGTAAAGGGTATTTGTTCTGATCAATGATTTCAGTATTTATATAAAATTTGGACGGCGGTCTGTTTTTAGTTGAAAACTGAATAAAATTAAAAATACTTTAATTTTTACTTTTACCTCGTTATCAATTCATACCTAAACCAAAGTGTTGGCGAATAAAAGTTAGTATTTAATAAGGCGAAATTCATATGCTAAGCTAACTAGACTCTGCATACATAAAATGTCTGGACAACATAATTAAATCTAGAGAGAAATGAAAATATGTAAGTGATAAAAAAAAGCTAATTAACGCTAATTTTGTTACATATCTGAGACAAAATTACGCTAACGCATATGTTAATCCAGGTTACAAGCTCTACTGAATTTAGGTTCGTGAATCTTATAATTTCTTATTTTTTTTATTTTATACATATTTTAAAAATAATGTTAGACATAAAATAGAAAATGCCTTGTGAAGCAAGCATAATCATTTGAATAACCTCTAGCATCAAAATCGTCAGAGCAAAAATAAATTTTTGTGTTGTCGAAAAAATGTTTGTTTCTTAGTTATATTTAACCTCACTTGTGTGTTTTTTCATCGTATACTTGTAATTTTTCTCTAAAAGATGTAATCAAAAGAATGTCATCCTGATTGTGATATTTACATAATATAGTAGTAAAAAATTATGTATAATTGATTTGTGTTACTAGAATAAAACTAGAAATTTAATAGTCAATCCTGGTATTAAATGTTTAGACTGTAAGTGAGTAAGACTAGTACTCGTACTTATTTAATAATTATGTAAAACCCTTTTTTAACTAAATTTAGCAATCATTATTTTTCGTCAGAAATTAAAAACAGCAATTAACCAGGGCATTTGATAAAGTACTGTATAACTTGTTAATTTTAACATGTTATCACAAATTTTGATAAGGCTTATAGTAAATCTAACTTAAAACGTTTTAAACATACACAGTTATAAAACTAGGTAGACACTTTTGCTCAAAAATATAACGTATTAAATCTGAAAATAGTTTGATCTAAAATTCGAACAAAATATACATCGATTCTGAAAATCTCTTAATTGTATTTAAGTTTATATATACACTACACTGTAATATAGCGATATATTTGAAATAAGATTTTTTTATACGTGCTTTTAATGCCCCTTTCAAGTATTGTAATATAACTATTATAATATAAATTATTACTCGTTATTATTATGTCGGTCCCGACTACTTCTCAACGCCGTCTAGCCGTGGCTTGAAGTAGTCGTTACTAAAGAATAATTCCCAAGAAGGGTTGGCGTCAGGCAGGAGACCGGTCGTAAAAAACTTCACCCAAAACCCGCAGAGTATGGACTATACGGTGATAAGTGGAAAAAGGGCAGGAAGAAAGAGAGATGTTACTTGTTAGACACTTACTCCTCTTTGCTTGTGAAGGACTCGGCGTGCACCCGTCTATTGCAGGCCCTGTCGCAGCACCGACAGTGCCAGTAGGCGAGCACACTTAGGCTGAATACGAAGACCACTGTCGGTAGCACCAATGCCAGCACCAAGCCGCGCACAGTCGACTCCCACGAGTACCTTGCGACCACCAAATCCGGTCTTGTCAGGCTGTAGTAGCACGGAAACGTCTTGGGCGCCTTCGGTCCCGCATAATCGCTGGCGAAAACCGAGCAGTTCACCCTCGGTGGATATCCACAGCCCTCAGGGTTTATAAGAAACCGTAGGTCTGTCTCATCCCATTCAGTGGGTACGGGCCCACCTTCGACATATGGTTTTCTTGCTAGATTGACTCTTATCTTGTGACATTTCGTGTGGGCGGTTGTGCAACCCTCTCTACATGACGCCCATGTACAGTTGGTCAGAGTCTCCGCATGGACGTGCTCGGATACTGAACAGATGCCCGCTTCAGGTACGAACTCGGCAAGGATCGTCTGTATCGCTGGCTCCACGACAAATGGTATCAAGAACAGGAACGCGAAGACTGCAAGAATGGCTGATGTGCCGAGGCAGAGTGATGTATAGAATTTGAATCTCTCGAAGAAGTGATTAAGCAGCTGTTCCCGCGTCGGTTCCAGGGGTTTGAAAGCTGGACTCCCAGGTCCTGCGGACTCACCCATTGGTAAAGTGGACCGTTCAGATGCCGCTGGTGAGAGGCTGCCTCTGGATCTGCTCATAGTCGACATGAGGAGATTTTTAGGCAATTAAAGCATTTAAAGCACTTAGTCGTCTCTTAATGAACTAGCCGGACCCTCGCAGAGGAGGGGTACGCCTGAAAAATAGAGAAAAAAACTTGTTAAAAATTAAAGTAGAATGGTTTCAATATTTTACATAAAACTTTTACTTTATAACAAATATTATACACACAATTGTGTTTTACATATTAAATATATAATATGACTAAAAACGTGAAATTATTTTTAATATACATTATTTATATACAAAAGTTATTGAACAAATTATATTTTGCCTTCAGGTCTGTATAAATACAGTCACGAACAAAACAAGGTCAGGTGTCAAGGTCAATATAGATCCCTTACGGTCGGAACTTTCACGAAACTGTGACGATTACGTGACTTCCACCGTTGGCGAGACCAACTAGCATTATACTTGCGTAACCTACATAGTTCTCATACCTTATTGTATAGAAATTATGAAAAAGCTCACGTGACTGATCTCAGAGGGGAGAAACAGGATCGTTCGGATGCATTTGCATTTCAGCCTGACCACCGGTGCAACCCTTAAACCTCATCTTAGCATCATCGCCGACTTCCACGGTCTTTTGGCATAACAACAGAGTTATGCACGAGACCACAACCAGTACCGTCGGCAAAACCAACGCTACCAGAAACTGACGGAAGGTGGCGTCCAAGTCAAAGCGCGCGACCACTGTATCCGGGTTGTTTTCAGTGTAGAAGCAGGGGAAGCGGGCTTTAGCGTTGTGATCTGTACCATCCCGGCCATAGTCCTTCAGAAACTCTTTGCATTCATCGGCTAGCGTGTTAACGCAGCCTTCTAGGTTGATCATCAATCTGCTGTCGTTGGCCAACGTTAGCTCAACCTCCAAGGGAGCAATTTGGCGATTGGGCGTTGCCTTCATAGTGTACAAGTACTGAAGATAAGTGAAGTTGGTAAGATCCGCGATGTCAGTTCGGGGAAGCAAAGCAGCATTGATACAGTCAACAGCAACCACACCAGAGGAACCATTGTGAACTGCGTGACACGACAGCATCAACACTTCTTCCCCTGAATCAGTCCAGACTATATTGCCGCCATCCTCCTGTGCCAGTTTCGCGCACCTCGCTAAAAACACTCTATCGCCACTTAGCACGATGACGTTCTTGTTACGAGTCGGGATGTCGACGCAGCGTCTGTCGCAATTGTACGGCGTTCTTATCTTTCTACAAGTACCTCTGTTACAAGAGAATAAACCATGGACATCTATACAGGTTATCTTCCCTCGTCTTCCCGAACACTTTAACGGTGGATCAGTTTCCCTGAAGGCACACTCGAAAGCGTCCGTTATGTTGATACATTTCCCCTCAGTGCAGTTGAAAGTGCCGGTCAAGTTGCGGCACTCGTCGCGGATGCAGTGGTACTTCTTCGCGTTTTCCTGATCTATTCCGTAGCAGGTCTTGTTCGCAGCGCTACCACATTCAGCTAAAAGAAGCGAGGATCCGTTTCGCCTAACGTTCACGTAGATCTGGATGCACGCGCCCGATGTCTTGCTTAAGCACCATTCACCGCACGAGCCCCAATCGCAGTTCTCTTTGTTCACCGCCCTTGTTGTTGTACACATAATGGGTGTGGGATCGATTCCGGAAGCGATAGCCCGCGTATACGGCATATAAATGGCGACAGTTAAGTAGACGATGGCCACCGCGCTCAGTACTGCAGTCATTTGGCACACGCAAATGGTTCCGCATATTTTCTGATCCTGCGGTGGGATTATCAGGTCCTCGACGGGGGTCGGCTTGGGCATGGTGTGTGTCGCGTACCCGCCTTCGCACCACTGACGTAGGGCTGGCTGTATGACGCGTGCGCGGAGCGACGATCGATCGGGCGCAGTGCAGGCAACCCTATTCCAGCTATTATTTTTTCAACAAATTGATGTCAATGTCCGTAGGAATGATACCAGTAATCAATTATTTATAACGACTACTCTCACTTATTCATTTAATGCGCCGTCATTTGAATTATTATAACAATTTTTCACGACGTGACGATTATCAATTGCACATGTTTCATATTTATAATTAACTAAGGTTAACTAATCGCGTTTGTAGAGATAACTTTAATTGAACCACGAGTAAAATCTCATTACTGTTGAATGTTAGCATGCTCAGCCAGTGTACGAATTACCGCTCGTAAAACTCGTTAATAAGGAAATATCGCGTTGTCGCGACGCATTCGCTTATTTAATAAGCTTAATGTAACTATTAAAATAAACGTTGCCCTCTATATTTTAAATGCGATAATTGGGATTTGAAATAACATATAATAGAGAATGTAAATGCAATAAAAAAATTACACTTATTTCCTTATAACCCTTGTCGAGACAATCTCACCATAACTCACCCACTAATCTGCACGATTTGCGCACCAATCAAACAGTAAAACACTCTCGGATACTATCACAGTCTCTTCACGTATGTAATAATGCAAATATAACACGAAATTACGAAGTAACGTTGTTTTTAGACCTTATTTTCCATGGTTAACCGCTCTTATGTTTTGCTTGTGACACGTGCGAAGTTGGTTATGGTCGAGACTGCGCAATGCGGGGGTCCGTAACAGTCAGAAGTTGGCCCCAAGGTCCATGCTGCACCGTTAGTTTAATTACCCTTAAGACGTAAATTCTAAATTTAAACCTACCACGTCAAACCCATAAAATGCATGCGGGATTCGATCAGATGAATTTTTTAAACGGAATCTTGTTTGCTTACAAATTCAAATTTTGGAGTGACTGTCAGTTTATCTCAATAAAATATTCAACTATTCAACAACAAACTGTATTATTCAAACTACATTTTTAATACATCGCTATGTTAGTGTTGGTTGAGTTCACTTCATTTTAAATATTTCTTTATAATGATTGAAATTAATAACAGATCGGTTCCATTTGGAAAAAAAATTAATTATGCGTCAAATATAATATCGAAGTTCGTCATGCGACGTAAACTTTCTTTTCATTTAATGTATCTTAAAATTAAGACCTTGGAGACATTATTTTATAGACGTAAATATTTTACATTGATAAGAGATTAAAACGACGGCCTAAAAAAGCCAATTTACACGAAATCGATTTTATTACATTTGAAAGATTAAAAACAATTAATATTAAGCTATTATTATTGTTTAATTGTTTAACAAATATTAAATATCATTAAAAACTGTTAACAGTAATATGTGCCTAAAAATAAATAATTACACAAAACACATAAATACACATTGGATTACATATATTCCGAAAAAGGCACTCACCGTTTCCATTTGACTTTGAATCGATCATTTTTCGACTTTACGAACTTCGGAAGTTATTAAAACTTTGTTAAAGTTTATATTAATCTTGATCACTTTACATGTTTCTGTCCACTGTTTGAATGTTTTCTGTACTGCAATCGTGTTTACATTGCAGAAGTGTTAAAGGTAGGCGCATGCGTGCCGCTTGGCCAAGTTAATCTCGTGTTAGAAAACTTTCTTTTGGTTGCATCGTTTTCATCGACCTTATATTTAAAATTTGAAAACTGTACCGTTACAATTTCATTGGAGCATAGTTTTTTTTAATAAAATATATGTAATTTTATCCAAACCTCTACCAGATTACATTTCTGTCGATAAATTTTTCAACGTTTCATTGTGGTTACTTTTCATATAAACGCTTATTTTAAATATGTAAAGTATGTTTAATATAACATATATGTTAGTTGAATCTGTTATACAAAGGAGATTTAATCACATTTAAATTAAAGGAGAATATGAAAAACAAATAACACAATAAAATCGATTTGTAGTCCATAATCATAAACATAACATCTTGTTGACATAGCAGAGAATATGCAGGTGCGTCTTTTAATGTTATATTATATATTATATGTTATATTATATTGATATCCCAGTTGTATTACGTTTTACTTATGAAAATGATCTTTCTTCTTGTCAACTTCCTGTCTTTCTTATTACACCACCACTAAATGGCACAAAACCGTTTTGGCTGTTTAATCAGACTTCATACACAATCGTGGTAATTACATTTAGTCTAAGCGTGACAGGTCATAATCTTATTCCCTGGAGACTACATATAATAATAAAGCAATTAGTAACATGTGATATTGTATATAAATTTGGTGTAAATGAAATAAGTCTTATTAAATATTATTTAACAAGTTTTTATTACAACGCCATCTACCAGTTCATTTAGAATTCTTTACACCAAACACCAACCTTGTTAGTTTATTATGTATGTCACATTATATACATATTCGTAGAGTTTGGCCGAATTCATAATATATAAAAATATCCATTATATATTTACGAACACAATTTTATGTAACAAGAATCTTACCCAATTTGACTACACCGTAAAGGAACGCAGTTTATTGAATTTTAAATTGACTGTTTTATATCAGGTAGCTACTTAATGCAACTTTAAACAAGAAATTAAAGAAGAAAAAGAATTAAAAAATATGTTATGTTAGTTCGTATAACATCAATCAGCGTATACACAGTCATAAGCAATATCATATGTAGTAGTTATTTAAAACGAACTAAAATTTTCTTCTAAGTGTACAGCGATAGTCCACTAGATGACGCTATGATATATATATATATACACAGCTAACGGTTAGGTCTATACCGCATATAAAACTTATTTAGTACTGTCCGTAGAACGAAACATTAAATTATCTATGCAAGTAACAATTGCTTCTTGATCTCCTCCGGGTCGATGATTATTGTGGACAAATTTTTTAAATGTGAATTTTTAAACACGATCTCAGTTGGGTATACATATATTAGAAATAAATAAATTATATTATTATTTAGCCAATGAACAGTTATGTACCGATTAAATTAAATTGTGTACAATTATTAAATTATATGTTGAGTTAAAACGTATAATTTTGAAAGAAAACAAATGCTTGAGCGGTATAAAAATTCTTAACTTTAGTGTTTTATACTTTCTGCAAACATATACATATATATTTTATTTCGTCGCTTGATTGTCTACTACCATTTTTTTAATTAAATTTGTTAGAGTCCATGTCGCTGAATTTACAAAACAGAATAATTTCAAAGTCACAGTCAAAGTCATTTTTTTTTTATTCAAAATTGGATTGATGTCAAAATAAATAACATTTACCACCTGTTCGGAAAAAAAATTGTCACAGTCCTGAGAAGAACAGGCCAAAGAAACAGTGGGACTTTTAACACTTTTTTTCAATAAAAATTGTGTTTCAAAGTCAAAGTCAAAGTCAAATAAACTTTATTCAAAATAGGATTGGTTTACAATCGCTTTTTGAC
>DWGO01001042.1:0-10373 GCA_018247635.1 Eurytides dolicaon deicoon | reverse complement strand
TATATATATAACTTGGTAAAAATAAACGACTGTATCTTTTTTTTTAAGAACGATTCGTTATTGTGTTGTTAAACACTATTTATTGACCGATATCACATTTTAAATAAATGTTTGCAATAATAAATTACAAGAACCACTTGAAGCTGATTAGAAATCAGCAAGGACTTACTTCACGAGGTCAGTTCATCTTCAAATGATGCAATTCTCATAGTTAAGACTTTATTTTACAATTTTAGTAACAAAGCGTAAAATAATGAATGTTATAATCGAATTTATTTCAGATAATTTATTTGCTTTCATGTTTAAAATCTTTTCAATGATCATTGCCGTCTTTACGTACCCATTTATATAGGGTATACCATATATGGCATAATGCAAAACAATACGATTAACTTCGTTATTACAAAATGTAAAATAACTCACTTCTCATTCCATAGTATGAAAATCTTTCACAAAATTCATTTGTGACGATGAAGCCAACAGCTTTCGGGTATGGCAATTTCTGAAAAAAAAAATCAAAAAAATGAATTGATTCCTATAACATTACAGCCCTCAAATTAATTCTAAAGTAGTTGATCGAAATAAGATTTTAGCCGAAACACAAACACTTAGCTATTTTTTTTATTAATAAGAATAATTATATACATTATTATCTTAAAAGGGGACAATAGTATTACCAGGTTTACTTTTTTATGGTCTACTTAAGGTATATGTTTATTAATATAATTATAGGTTTGAGTAAAAGACTCTCAACTTGTTACATTTTGACCTTTTGATCTTCAACGATGTCAGTAATGAAATCGTAATAAACTGCTATTAGAAAGAAAAGAACAATAACAACGTATGCGAAATTAATATATATCTATACAGGTTCGTAGGCTGTGAGATATACCAAAATAATTATCTACGTTCTACATTTTGTTTTACAATTCATATTTTTGCGTTACATATTAAATAAAATCAATCGCAATCAGTCGCAACGCTTACCTACGATTGCGATTTCATGATGGTACTCATATACAAATACTTTCGTGATGGAACACGATGCTTCGAATAATACCTTCGGCATAAGATAGCAGATATAAGGATTTTAATTAATTCTGCGGCTATTCTTCGCCCATATTAAATAATAAGGCATTAGTTACAGCTTCGCGGTTGTACATTTTGGGATTTCGGATCAGTTTTTCCGTTATAACGATATAAAAGTATATGATATATTATATATCAAAGCCAAAAATCACTGCGCAACTTTCTTCACGTTCCGTTGGTGAAATAAGACAATAGACAAACAGACAGACATTCGGATTTATAATATATATTAGTAGAATTATAGAATTCGATTAATATTGTATACAAATAATGTTCTTTATAGATTTAAACAAGGTTAAATATATTTCTCAAATGGTTATAAACAATTTGTCATTTTAAATCCAACCAAACCTTTCTTATTCCTTATTATTTCAATTACAATAAGGCCTTGAAAAAGGTAATATTTGAACAAAAAATTACGTGTTTGGCGTATTTCTCTATTCATTTTGTGTTTATAAAAAATATTATAATTTTTTTTAGTATTCTGCTCTTCTTCTCAATATAAACTAACTCTACAAAATTTTAAACTTCTATGTGCGCGCAATGTGTTGGAAAAGGGGTACAAAGTTTTCTCTGCACGTATTAATATGTAGATACTTATTAAATATAATTAATGCGCAAGTAATAAGTTTTTATTGCCTATGATAACGTACAGACATGGCAATTTTCCACTTCTAAAACTATTAAAGATTGCATTTAAATACTGAACTCAAGGTCACCTTTTGCTTTTCTCATTGTTTAAGTAAACATTTATCCTTATATATCCTTATTACCTTACCATATTGCACCGAATGTGTCTTTTCGAATTGATTCAGAAAAAATAAGTCACATGCTATATGTTGTTTGCAGTATGAACAATACTCTATGTGAAGTCTTTATGCATGCCTTGCACGAGTAGAGCAAAACAAAATCTACGAAAAAGCATGTCAAATCACATTATGTTCACAATAGTTCTTGTATACCTAAACATTTCCCCTCCATCTTGGGCTTAAACGCTTGTTGCTAGGCTGTTCAAATCAGTAGCAATAAGGAGATGTAATGGGAGATAATTGAATACACATCAATTATTTGCCTATACACATATGGGACAATAAGTCTCGTATGTGGGACAATAAATGTCGAATTCCGTCGCCACCCGCGGGCTCTGAACTGGTTTGAACCGGACACCATTCTTTTATGGAGCCGCGTTCCAATTAATGGTTTCGTTATTCGACTTGAGCGACATTGCCAGCACATTTTGCACTAACAACTCGACACAATTTTGTGTCAGTTTTCGGGGAACGCTGAGACAGAGACTTTTTGATATTGTCGAGTTATATTCTGTGTAAGGGGATTATATTCTGTGTGTGGGAATAAAATAATGAGCAATGCTAATTATATTTATGCTATGTTCTAATATATTGCATTTTTCATGGACGGTTTTTTGTTTTTAATAATTATCTACTTTTTTAATGAAATATAGTGACACACGAGCAAATTGTGCGCCTAATGGTAAGCGTCACGCATGTCCATAACAAGACAGACACACAGAGCGTGCTCGGCTAAGTGCTGCGCTCGTCACCAAGAGATATTAGATGGTCTATCTCTTTGTCCTGTAAATTTAGTGGCTTCAATACCCTTCAAACCGTAACACAATAGTACTTACACACCCAAGCATTAGCTTGGCGGCAGAATATCTGGCAATGCAGTGGTACCACCCCAGTCGGACTTTGCAAAAGTCCTATCACTTAGAAAAGAAAGAGAGAGAAGTCATAATAAGCTGTTGCATGAGTTATAATCGCACAAGGTTATTTAATATGCAATCAAATCTTAGGAGAAGTACGATCACGAGAATACCGTTCAGATGTAGGTTTATAGTTTTTCAGAAGCGTTCCTATGAGACCGCACGACGGTAAAGTCGTAAAATACCGACCTCAACGGAGTGGTACCCACTCGCATTCTCCGAACAATATCTGCGGTTTGATATTCAAATATTAATTGGGCTCTCGGCGCCGTTTTTCAACGTACATTTGGTTCGTATACACGTTAGTTTAATAGCAATTAATGTAGAATAGGTTGCAACGTCCAGCAAGGTTATCGCCGTGTAAAAATTTGAACGCAACTTTTAAAATATAATGGTAGCTTACTAAAATACAATACAATAATTGTAGAATAGGATATAATACTTCCTTATTTCATTATTTTTCAAAAAAGCGAAGTTATGAACTTCTCTATTAATGAAAAACGCTTTCCGAGAATGCTAGTAATGAGAAAGTGTTTTAAAAAACGGAAATGATTGCGACGTTGAAAAATTAGCAGCTTCTACTCAAAACGAAAGGAGAGCGTATTTTCCTATTCAATATCACTATTCGTTGTAATTCTAGCGAAGTGTTTTAAAAAAAAACTCTTCGCCCCAATTAGTTAATGTGTTATTTGGACGCGACACTATATTAAGTCATTTCATTCGAAATGTATAACAGCGTCCTTGATTCGGGGAAGACGGTGGGACGGGACGGGAAGAACCGAAACGGGTCACTTTCATTTCGTTCGTAGAAAGACACCGAAAAAAAATGAGACGCGTAAGCGAGTCGAAATCGGAGACCCGAATGTCGGTTAAAGACATCTCACCCATTTAAGGCTTACTACTAACGTATACAGTTTGTCGCTTTGTTTATAAGGATTTTTCTCTCTCTATTTATTTGAGAGCTTAGTTACATAAGTTCTATTTTGCTCTAAAATTAACATTTGACAATAGAACGTGTTATGTAATATATTTTTTTACATTAATTTCGAACAAGGGGTGGCCAAGGCTAAATTAAATTGCATTCATCAAGAAATCTTAAGGTTTCAATACAAATACCTTTCATAATTAAATTATATACATCTTCGATCGTATTGTACACCAGAGTACAATTTAGATTGGGATTTTGTGTACTGTAATGACTAATGGGTTTAAATCGATTCATAAACTAAGAATATTTTCATTGGAATACAATTTTGACAAATATGCACGATACGCATGTAATATATTGCAATCTAATGATATTTCTTCAAACGTAAGTAATTATTAAACAACTTCCAATATCAAACACGTAGGTGCTTTGATAATTTTGCAAGACTATCAAATTATTCGACAAAAACATTTGTCAAATTATTTCAAAGTATGGTACGTTTATTGTCGTTAATGGGGAAATGAAATGGAAATATTTCGCGGGCGCTGATAGTGCGCGGCGGAAATAGCTCTGTTGCGAAACACGCGGCCGAGTTATGTCACGCGAGTTTGCGCGTGTTGATTTAGTTTACACGTGCTTAGTTCTTGTCACTATTAGTAACGGCTTAACACTTGTCTATTAACTAACAACATAACAAGAGCTTGAATCAAATAAATCATTTATTTTAAGTTGAGTCCTTGTTATTACTATTACATATTAAGATTTTTGAAGGATATAAAATGACGATATGAGCCGGTAAGGACTACACTTGCCCGCAACAACACAATTTCACGCAGAACGCTGCGCTCGTCACACAGAGATATAAGATGGTCTGTGTCTATGCCCAGTAATTACGCTGGCAACATTGCAATTCTAACCGGAAAACATTATTGTTCGACGACAAAATTACTATGTCTAGCACATTCGTATATTATAAAATTATAGTTTATTTATATATTTGCACTGCAGGTCAATTACTCTTAAAACCCATATGTACATCATATGTAACCCGTATCAGATTGGAGGACTTTATGTAAGTATTTTAGATATTTTTGAAACACTCCTTACTATTTAGTAAACATGTCAGCGCATGTACGTGCAAATTGGCCCTATATTTTTACTTTTTTTAGATGAAAGTGACAAGACGAGTAAGTTGTCCGCCTGATGGTAAGCGACACTCCTGCCCATAACAACACAGCGGCAACACAAAACTTGTTTGGCTCTGCGCTGCACTTGTTATTCAGAGATTAGATGTTATACCTCAATGCCCAGTAATTACGCCAGAATCATGGCCCTTCACACCGGAGTAAATCAATGTTTACGCACTGCTGTTTGGCGGCTGAATAACTGGCAATGCAGTGGTACCACCCCACACAGACGCTGCAGTAAGGCCCTATCTCTTCTTTTTTTATGAGATAAAGTGACGAGACAAGCAAGTCGTGCGCCTGATGGTAAGCGTCACGCTTGCTTATTACAAGGCAGTACCACACAGAGCGTGTTTGGCTCTGTGCTGCGCTCCACACCCAGGAATATTAGATGGTCTATCTCTTTTTCCAGTAATTGCACTGGCATCATTTCCCTTCGACCGGAACACAGTAGTGCTTCCACATTACTGCTTGGCGGCAGAATATCTGGCAATGTAGTGGCACCTCCCCAGTCGGACTCTACAAGAGTCCTACCATTTGAAAAATATATTCTTCTAAAAACATATTCTTAAGTGACTAAAACTAAACGTCAAAGTCGAAGGCGATACGATAACTTCAAGTCTGCAAAGACCAGCCCGCTCGGTGCCGCGTGTAGAAATCATTAATCCACGAGCAATTTTCGCATCACCTCAAGTGCGTGCTATTTGGGTCGGCCGATTCTTCTATTTCCGTTCGAGACACGTTGTTTCTAAAACGTTGCACAGTAAAGGCCGTAAGCACGGAGAGCAACGTGAGCCGGCTTTCGTAACACCGCGTGATAAGGTTTTTCTAAAAAAAAACTTGACAAAAACGGAGGATTCTTTCATAAGCAGCGGTAGAGGCAGGCTTCAGATGTTTTTGAAATGTTCGCTATTTCTATTCGTGAGGATTGGTAGTCGTATCGGCAAAGAAATTTCGCTGAGAGTTTACGTAATCTTGATGTGTTGAACCAGTTTTTTTCTACAAGATGAACTGACGAGACGAGCAAGTCGTGCGACTAATGGTAAGCGTCGCGCCTACCAATAACAACATAGTGCAACACAGAGCGTGTTTGGCTCTGTGCTGCGCTCGTCACCCAAAGATATTAGATGGTCTATCTCTTTGCACTGTAATTGCACTGGCATCATTGTAAGTCACATATACACAATAATTAATAGTTACTATGTAACACACTTTTTTGAGGGCAGTCGTGCTACATACTAGTGTACTATATAGTGTTACATTAGTTGGTACCGTCAGTTCGCACGCGAAACGAGGGTGTAAACGCAAAATTAAAAGTAAACAAAGCGTCGAAAGCGATTGACGTAACGATCTGTTTAGTGCTATCCTAATCGTGTTATTCTTTTGCTTTTATTAGATCCGCCCGTTTACACCTATGTATGTACGTAAGAATCATCATCACCAGCTTGAGGTAATATCATCAATAGATGACACTTGGGCACAGTATCTAAGGTATCGGCTTCGGCGTCGTGGGACCTGGATTCGATTACGATAGTTATACCCACAACCTTTAAGGTAAACGGAATAATTAGTACACATTTATATCATTATGTAATTCTGAATTTATGTAATAAGGTCCATTTTAAATTGTTCAAATTGCAAATATAGGAATGCCCGGGAATTGGCAAACGTAGGCGAGACGACGGGCAACAATCGCGCGGCCTTCGAGCGATATCCGTTCTTCCATACATAATCTAGTCCCTCCGACCACGCATAAAACTAATTAAGAGAACGTTAATTGTATAATAACCCTCTGTAATAATTCTTCACGCTCGCGTTTCGAAGTACTTACGTAGTCAAACTACGCCGAAGCTCGATCCGGTAAGATTGCCCTAAACGCGCAATAAAATGTTATTAAATGTTTTTTTTTAAGGAAAATAAGTAACAAGTAAATCAAGTAACGTATCTAATAATGAACGAAACTCCTAAAGATGATTTAATTCTTTACGTCTAATAATTAGGCTACCACTGCATTTTATTATTTATTTATTACATTTAATATTAATTATAGAATAACTTTTGGTCAACAAAATCTTACTAGGATGAAGATAAATAATAAACTATAGTCAAAGGCGCATGAGTCTTTTCTTATTTGACAAGGTTAACTAAATAGTTTTCATCTTGGCATTAACTAATGAATATAAACCTGATAGTTTTTGTACCAAGCAAAACCACAACAATAAATCTGTACATACCTATATGAATTTTGTAGTAAATAAATTTACCGTTTAAGCCAAGTTTATTGTATGGGGACGGGTCATTTAATTAAGATTTCACCGAATTTATTTTACACTTCCTGCGGCGGTCGTCGACCCAGACTTAATAATATTATAGATCATATCCCTATCAGAACCCTTCAGTTGCCGGGCTTTGATCAAATCTTATTATAACAAGCTTCAGGTGACTGAACCTTGATTATAAATTTTAGCGAAGTACATTAGCTTGGGTCGCTGAGCTCTCAAAACATTGTAACTTCGTATCGTGCAAAATTTTAAAGGTCTTCAACCTATCAAGTTGTCCTAAACAAACGCTGGTTTTTGAATACACAACGCAGGAAAATTATGATTTTACTTGGAAACCAATATAGAGTGAAGTCGCGTCGGGTTCTTTGAACGCCTAATAGTTACGCTTCGAACAAGATTAATAAAACGGTTCCTAAAGTCAAGTCTCCAGTCTCCGTACAAATTTATTTCATATAATTAAAAAAATGTTTACATTCGATGAGTAAAACAAATCCGTTAATATGAAACAAATTCGTTTTAGAGACTGTGACGGAAAGATTCTAAAGGGTTTCTAGCATAATTAATAATGGCAACAAAAATTTCATTTTATTTCTCTAGACTTGAACCGTGAAACAAACTAGCGCAATCTTTTTCAATCTATCTATCTCATGCTTGCTGAAGTTATATAGGTATAATGTAAAGAATTAAATTCCGCCTGGAGTGCACTACCGCAGTTATTCAACAACCAAGAAGAAATGTGTTGTGTGTTTGTGTTTTGTTAGCACTATTGCGTTTTAAATTCGCCAATATTGCCAGCGTAATTAATGGGAATAGAATATTTTAAATTTCTGGATGACAAGCGCAGCGCAGGGCCAAGCAGTTACTGTGTGACGCTGTGTTGTAATGAGCAAGAGTCTCGCTTACCATCTCGCATACTCAATATGCCATTTGCTCGCTACTCTAGTCTCCTAAAAAGTCGATAAATGGAACATTGCACTATGAAGAATCTTTTCAGTATTAACCGTTTACATTTCGTGATAGCTGGTTACCTTATAACCGTGACATAACAGTGGATGCGTGACATGAATAGCACGAGAAAAATGCGCAAAACGGCGGGGGGCGTCGACGTCGGCGTGGACATAATCAGATTCCGCAGTAAGAGCCTCAGTGTCGCTCTGCCTTCTGCCTTCTGGCAGGGTCGAGGCCTTGGAATAGCTGACACTAGGTCCGTGGGCGAGGACTGTGTTCGATGAATTCAAAATAAATAGAAATGACGGCATAAACTACCCACTTCCTCCGACTCCGGCTGCTTTTAAGTAACACAATTACGGGTGTTAAAGAAAACAGATGAGACAATAAACAATTTACATATCGCATTCATATTTTACCTCATCTATTTTGATTATTATTCTGGCGACAACGATGACACAAATAGAAAGTTAGTTGTATCTAATCTTTGCAAAGCTCTCAAGGCTCACGTCACTGTGTTTCAACCCTTTACCTCCAAGCCGCCTTTGGAAACTCATTTGTAAAAATATATATATAATTTCGTAAGCCAGTTGAACTTAACGCACGTTTTCGCTTTTATCTATAACTTTCTAAAGCTGCCTGCATTAGTCAAGAACGTTTTAAATGGAAGCGGATTAGCGTGAAAGAAATAGAGAAGAGGATAAATATCATAAAACATCCTTAATAATCATTACAACGCAAATTAACTAATCATCGGATTATATAGTAAGGTTCGTGTAAGGATACATCTCTACTGAGAATAATTGCCTTTGTTACATGTCAACACGTGAGTAGCGTTCGGGTGCATCGAACTCATTCCTCATCGCGGAACGGGCGATACGCGACGGGGATAACAATGACTTTGAGATCTCCCTAAGACGTGCGATCAGCTCGGCCATAAATTACGCGAAATCCGCTCCAACGGCTGGCGTGTCTCATCGTTCGATGAGGCATGTCGGAAGACCTCCAAAGACCCTCTTTATCGCGTCCGTTCGGGCGAGTGATTTACGCGCGTACATTATCAAAAGGCTGTCAACGCTGACAGGCTCGACGCTGGCTCTACTGTGGCGAATTAGCGGGCGGGCGAAGTGACAAGTTGGGCGTTTGGCTGCACTCACATAATGTGACGGGCGGACACGCGTGCGCCCCCACACGCATTGTGTTGGTGCGCCTTTGTGAATGAATGCGAGTCCGAATGCGTTATCTGTCTTCATGTCTGTACAATAATCCCCGGAAAGAATGCTGACGGATGAACAATCGGGTTATATTTGTTGATCGATATATAATTTTCTATAAAGTGACCAGAGAATGGAAACTTAAGCGTAGGTTATGGGTACGAGTAGAATAGATTAACTAATATCAGAATTTTAATACTTTTTATAAGCGTTTGTTTAGTAATATCAGTCATAATAAAAGTTTTTATCAATTTTTCAACATATTCATCCATCCTAGTATTAATCCGTATGTACGAAGCTTAAGATCAAAACTAAATTCTAACCAATTTGATATTGGCAACATGAGCAGTTTATAACTACCAGAAACTACATAATCCTTGACATGATAATTAATTTTTTTAGCTCCCTATAAAATTTAACCGAGGCGTGCTTTTCAATAGAAAAACCAAATTAGATTCCAATGATGAGAAGCCGTTCCACGAAAATGAAAATGATTTACAAACAAATCATTAATCATTATTTCTGAGTAGCGCCAACTGTCAGTAATTTGACAATGTTAATTTAGAACTATTGTTTACGTAAACATAAAACGCGGACATCAAACTACAAAACCCAATAAAACCAGCTAGTTTCGGTGCACACAATTTTGTTAGAAATCGAATGATACGACACATCCTTATGTAATTTAATGTTAGCACGAAATGTCACGCAATGACGTGCAAAATTTTAGTGACACGTTTGGTGAGAAAGTTAACAGTTTAAAGTAAACCATAAGTCATAGATTTATTGGCCTTACTACATAATTTCGCTTAATTTTAGATAGTACACCTTGAAGGCACAGCTTTCTAAGCTAAAACGGTTCAGATGTTAATATAAAATCAGACATACACAAATTTTGTTTTGAATTGAATTAAATTTGTTAAAATTGATACAAAGTCTCGTGGCTTGTACTGAAATGTTAGATGGAATAAAATTTTCTGTTCCCAGGCAGAATAATAGATTAAT
>DWGO01001041.1:0-10374 GCA_018247635.1 Eurytides dolicaon deicoon | reverse complement strand
GTTTAGTTTCTGTTTCAAAAGTTATATGCCAAATAAATCATTGTATAAATTTATAATCAACTATAACCATTATCAAAAAAACAAATATAACCATAACGACTATTTGAATGATTATATGCAAGAGTTACATTAAAACAATGCATATTAAATGATAAATAAATTATTAATAAAAAAGGTCGTAACAGTAAAATTCGATAGGCTTCCAATTTCGAATTAATCGGGCCGGCGAATTGGAAACGTAATGAAAACAAACATCCGTTGGCAGTTTTAAACGTAAAATAAACAACGCGATATCGCAACGAAGCGCAGGCGGGTGTACCGGGGCGGGATTAATCCGGTTAAATCCGGTTAAAGCCGGGTGTATACGGGATCCGGGTGGAACCCAGCCGAACCGGGTGCGCGCGAGCGATACGCCCGGCCCAGCGTACGGTGTTAATCCCTATTTTAAATTCTGATAAAGGCCTCACCTCACCTGTATAAAGGACCCTAATATATTTTATGTGTATATTATGGCACTATTTGTTTATTATTAATTCGAGTGCTTAGATAAGATATGTCTATGATCATATTATCATTAAAATGTTCTAAGGTTTGTACATTTCAACGTGCTTATTATAAAGCAAAGCTTAAATATCTATTTTATAAGTGCAATGATATTTGACACTATAGAAATCGCTAGATCCAGTATGTAGCTCATAGATACAATAAAATACATAAACGACAATTATAATAAGAAATACGAAGTTAAGATATCTTTTTATGAAAGTTTCTTGAGTTAATAAACCATGTAAAACTAAGTGGTGACAAATATCTATCGATTTTTAAACACTACACTTTTCCCCGTCTTACTATAATGAGTATATTCATTTATGATTTTTTTATTGTGGAAAGCTTGAGCGTAAATAAATTCAAATTTCTTGATGATTTAAATTTAGTCTCTCTTTGATTTTGAGCACAGATATTAAATTTTATATTTTAAACAGTTTCATAATAATTCTACGTAGTAGAGGACGATGAGAGGCAATAATAAAGTCAAATAATTCATGCAGACAAGAAACAATTGTGAATCTGTAGACCTCTTGTCAAAAAAGTGACTCTATGGTAGAAAATTCCCACCGAGAAATATCACGCTAATTTTACATAAAAAAAAATACAACCGAATTTATTTTATACAGTCAACGCCAGTTATGATGACGCCTAATTTTAAAGATAATAAAATACAACGAACTGTTATCCTGTGATAATATCAAATTTTGCAATGGAAATTGCTTTAATTAATAATTACCTGACAACTGAACCCTAACTAATTATAAATTTATAATTTATGTGTTATCATAGTACCATTTTCTACTATATAAATTAATTTGCAAATAATACACTACTCTGGTTGTAGATAATAAGAGATCTAAAATATATATGAAGCAACATTTGAACAAAGAACTAAATAAACTATTGCGACAATAAACTACGCAGCATTATAAATTAACATATCTCACCACGACCATAACATCTAGAATCCGAGGGCCTCGTGCGCACATAATCCGACGCGCGTAACGAGATCGAAAATGAAACATAAATCGGCGAGATGGACTATGGGGACGATTAAAGCCATTAACATGGGGCATGGGTCACCAAGAGAGATCCCTGTCCAATCAACGAACCCTTTCGTCCGTCCACCGGCGGTGCGTGAGCCCCATTGTGTTGATTCAACCTGGAGGGCCACAAAGAGGCGCGGGTCAATTCGAATTGGTTTTCGCGTATCACGATTCATAATAGGGCCTCCCTACGCCCCCGCTCTCAGATGTACAGTAACGAGCGCCACAATACCATAGTCAATAAATACGACGTACACGCGACTACATACACAGGCGGCGCGTACGTTCCGCGTATTCGTATTGTTTATGTCACATTAAATTGTTAGAATGTTGCCCGGTTATTGCCGAAACCGTATTCGGTTGTTTCGCTATGTAAGTTACGTGTTCGTGGGCGTAAATTGTTCCGCCCTAACGTTTATCGCCGCTCCACAGTGGTAGTTCGATGCGCGCTTATTATAATTTGATTGTTTACTCGTACACGAGTATGTTTGTTCAATTGTATACGTTGATTTGTTAGTATGAACGAGCATAAGTTGAGTTTTATTACAAAGAGTTGGTGTTCACCTGATTTACGTCATTATATATATGACCTAGACGTTCATATGTATACTATGTTTATACGAACGTCGAAACTAACCATGATATTATAATTCCTTCGGCAATTTCAAATAGGTTAGGTCTTGATTATCTTACCAAATGAAATATTATACAGATTGTAAGTGAAAATGTTATTAAATATAAAATGAAGAATGTAAATAACAAATGAAACTGTTTGAATTTAAAATAATTAGGAAAATATGTCCATATTAACAAAATATACATATAAACAAAAATGCATAAAAATATTTACACTCATTTTATTCCAATGTTTTATATATAGTATTCATGTACATAGAATAAATAAATTATTTTCTTATAGTATAGATAAAAAAAATTGAATTATTCATATGTTCTTACTCATTAGCAAATTGTCCCCCATCGCGTGACCGTCGGAAGTATATCCTGAGCGCGTGCAGCTTACTAAATTTTTTGGTAGGTCCATTAAGCCATAAACGATTCAAGAATTGTATGACTTAATTTATGATATCGTGTCAAATCGTAATTTCAAAGCTTTTATTACTGAATTGACAATCACATACTTTTAAAGTATTAAATTAACTTGTAGTCAAGTTATTTATGATTTAATCTAGGTAAATTACTAGATCTCTAAGGGGTAGGAATCTTGCCGAGTCCAACAGGGGCGGTACCACTGCATTGCCAGATAGATTAGTGTGTTGGGCAGGCGTGACGCTTACCATCAGGCGTACGAATTGCTCGTCTCGTCTCCTTATCTCGTAAAATAATTATTGCTTTATTTTTAGAATATACATTTGTTGAAATACATTTTGAGTTAAATCAAAAGAACCATAATTGTAGATATATGCCTCTCCGATTGAATTAGCTTGGAAGTTGAATAAATCAAACATTAACTAAGTAGAAACATCATATGTTACCACATAACTCCCTGACATATGTTACCAACATAATGTACGCTGATGTTTGCGTACGCAAGTGGACACATATATTACATAGGTCGTATTCTACATTATATTGACTGATGGCAAAGCTTTGTTGGCAACTTGCCAGTAGACTGTCTGGTTAAAGCTCTCTACTTATTCGAACTGGGGACTGCTTTCAAAAATAACTATTAAATAACTGCTACGAGTACAGTAAAAGGAAGCAAAAGTTGTCTCAGTCCCGCTTCCATTTTATAGTTTTAATACGGGGTATATATTTTCTAATTTACTTTGTTTGAACCTGTTCTTTTTTTGTTTAAATATAGTTTTAAAAGAAACAGAAAGAATGGCCTATGAAATATTTTAGGTGATGGTAAACCGTAGTAAATAAAAAAATGAAATTAGTTGTCATGTTTCAATATTTCAATATGGTGTATTATTTTGAATTTACTAGGTTACTTGAATTTACTACTAGGAATATACTTGACTTTGCTCGCGTACATTTATCTTATCGTTTTACTTCTTCTTTTTGTATTTCTTCTCCAATAGAAAGTATACACGCAAGAAATACAAAATCATATTTTTTTAGAGACATAGTGACTCTTGTATCTTGTAGTCTTGTATAAACTGACGTTGATGCTTTCTGTCTTTGCGGATCTACGAGTAGGACAAAGTGACTAGACGTGCAAGTCGTACACCTGGTGGTAAACGACACGCTGGCCCATAACGACACAGAAACTGCTTGGCTTTGCACTGAGTTCGTCAGTTAAAGATTTAAGATATCTCTACGCCAAATAATTATGCTGGCAGGCAATGCTCTTCAAACCAAAACACAGTAGTACTTACATATTACTGCTTGACGGAGAATAACTGGCAATGCAGTGAACTCTGCAAAAGAGTCTTACCACTTAGAAAGGGGCGTACTTTCCATCTTCTACTTTCAAATTCTCTGCTCGAAAGAAGAACAAGCCAACAAACACACTTTTAAGTTTATAATATTAGTAGAAGTTAGGATATTATTTCTTAATGCCCTTGTTCCAAAAAGTATTAAAAACGTCGTAGGGCCTTTAATAAGGATACGTTAAATTGCTCGTGAATACCATATTAGAAACATTACACATTTACGTTTTTTGCGATTTTTACAAATACCATTTGTATATATAATAAACAATACAGTTTATTTTACAACAAGCAACATTAAAATACAAAGACAAGAGAATAAACCTCACTAAGGTACAAATTATACATTAGACTTAACTTTATGGCTATATTGTTTTAAACATATATATAAATTTCTTTTGACTACATTGCCCAATGAAGCTGGATAAATTATCTTTATTATTGTTATTGTTGCAAAAACCAAGAGAGTATTGCTTACAGATGCAATATCTTGCTTACATTTTCCCTCCGTTGAGCGCTCTCGGTGGTCATTATTTATCAACTTTTTTATTTATAACTTTGTTTTTGTACCGAGATTTACGGTGTCTCTTATCGTAGCGACATTATACGTAATTGATTGGCTACATTCTAGGCTTGGTTCTTATATTATCGAAGTTATTTACTTAACTCCCATATGTCAACTTTATTTTTCTTATTATAGGTATTTGTGCTATATATGAAAAGATATCTTTATAAAAACAATAAGATAACTAACATTAATTACATTAGAAGTAATAATATGCACTGTTATGATAAGTATTTGCGCATATTTGCTTAATTTTAAGTGGGGCTCTTGGAGAGAGTGCCTGGGATAATACCACTGCATTAGTAGTTATTATATGGTAAGGCATTTTTAAGTACTGAATATTCTTATAAGGGCAATATTGCATGCGTAGTTACTAGGTATAGACATATACCATCCTGAGTCTTTCGGTGACAAGCGAGAACGTGTAAGCACTACTGTGTTCCGGTTTGAAGGGCAATTACGCCAGTGCAATTACAGGGCAAAGAGATAGACCATCTAATATCTCTGGGTGACAAGCGCAATTCAGATCCAGATACGCTCTGTGTGGTAATGTGTTATTACGGGTAGGCGTGACGTTTAGCATTAGTCGTACGACCTGCTCGTCTCGTCACTTTATCACCTAAAAAAAAAGCGCAGTCAATTTTGAACTTGTGTAATGGAAGATACTATTTGGCACTGTATTATTATGGGCGAGCCTGTCGTTTGACATCAGAAACTTAGCTTGCTAGTCTCATCAGTTCCTTAATAAATAAAGGTAATAATAAATAAGGAACAGATTTGTAGGAATTGTTAACAAAGCGTTTTTGCTTACCGGAAAATATGAAACAAGAAATAAAAACAATAATACCCGGAACTGTGTCACGGAATGACCTAGAAACATAATAATACGATAACTTGAGAAACATTTGTGTATCGCCTCATACATGAAGTCGCCATCGATAAGCTGGGACAGATGCCTGTAGTAGTGCTTTCCCTACCTTATTTCAATAACAATGTCTCCCCACCGAGGGAGCCATGCTCATATTTATTCTGCTTTATCCTTCACTATCGCATGACTTGCTTAGCACTCTATCTCCAAAACAAACAAAAAAATATTCTCATACGAAAGTTTTAAACGTATTTCTAAGTAATTCATTAGTAATTTAATCAAACTTCATTAACTTTATTAAATTTATCTAAGTGATCGGAGTCTTGCAGAATCCTACTGCATAGCCAGATATTCTGCCGCCAAGTAGTGTGCAAGCACTACTGTGTTCCGGTTTGAAGCGAAATGATGCCAGTCAAATTACAGGGCAAAGAGATAGACCATATCTGGGTGACGAGCGCAGAACAGGGCGAAACCCACTCTGTTGGTACTGTGTTTTGATGGGCAAGCGTGACGCTTACTATCGTACTACGTTTTGTCGCTTTAACTCATAAAAAAAACTTGCACCCACTTTTTTAACAGACAGTAACTTGACTTCAATGAGTCTGTTATGTGGGGATACCCACATAGGCAGCCTTTATATTATGCCATTAAGGAAGCTTGCTGCTTTGCTGTTCTTCATCTCACTATAATCAAATCAGTATCAAAACTAAGAGATGTGTATAAAGTCTGCTGTACTATTCATATTTAAATAAGTACTAGTACATGACAGTCTCAACACCTTTGTTTCCAAAAATCCATGAAGTAGATTGAACGCGCCGAAACAAGATCTCGTAAAAATAAAATATTATTCAACAAGCCCATAAACGTCATACATAATGCCTACTTGGAATAATTTTCGGCTCAAACATCTAAAAAGCGTTTCCATGCATAATGTACGTGCGAGTGTTGAATTTATGGCATCTTTAGTGGAATATCATGGAAATACAGGCGAGAGGAAGATCAAGTCGGATTGGAATCGAATAAAGAGGTTCCATTTACAAACTAACACGATTCTTTTGTAATAAACATGTAAGACTTTAACAATACTTTTTTGTGAAGTTAAGATTACTTTTTTTAATTTTCAGAAGGAAGTAGTCAACAAAATAGGAAAGGTTCTGAAATAAAAATGTCAAATCTAGCTATTAACTGTCTACGTTAAATAGTTTAAATATAAAATACTATCTTCAAGTCCTATTAAAATACTCCCAAAGCTTTCTTTTTATTACAGGTGAGTTTAGATTTAACTAAAATGAAAATTAAAATAACGTGGCTTTTCCTGATATTGTTTATTACTTTATTTAATTACTATTTTTTTTTTGCCTGCTACATTGCTTTTGGGGATTTTGCTTATATGATACTTATATATATATTTATTCATTATTGAAATTAGTTTTCAAGTAGTTGCTTTTCAACAAGATTACTAAGGCAATACAAAAAATTATACTAAGTAGTATTTTTTGTACATTATTCGTCTATTGTTGGATGATACGAGCCAATAAACACATTTAACTAATAAAACTAATTAAATATCATTCAATAGTAAATAAAATTATACAATGGAATTTGAACTGTGCATTTCATTGAATAAATCTCACAGATAGAAAATTATACGCCACATTCATCACGATTCAATTATATTCATAAGCCATGTGTGTTTACTACATTACATACTTTATTTATTTTAATTAAATGGATCGCCACTTAATTAAAATAAATATACTTTTATCAGTCAATAGCTTCGATAAGCGTTGGTAACGCCATCTGTGGTGCAGCTTAAACATTTTTCAATATATATCGTGAGCATTTATGACAAAGTAATAATTTCTAGATACATATAAATAGATAAGCTACGAAATATAAAATAAGCCGTCGAAGAGCTTACGGACCGTTACTAAAACATCACGCCATTCCATAGCGAACTGTCCGCCGCGTGGCGAAGCGTGAAATAGCCAGCGCTCGGTTAAACACGAATATCCTTTATATATGAGACATTGTGCGCATACATCGAGTGCGCTTTAAAACCGAAGTTATGGCTTCATACTGGGGTGGTCACGGGGGAAATCTAGCCGTGTTTGCACGGATGCTGACCCTTCCCGTTATGCTGTTAATACAACGCCATCCGAATGACATTTGCATCTCATTGTTATACATCGCCCCTCGCAAAGGCTTGGGAGAGTTATGCTTGTGTGATGGTACATGCAAGTATTGCAAGTACCCTTTTCATATGTCATTGATAGAAAACTACATAACACTAAGTTTCTATTACCAGCAACGAGTATTCGTCGTGTTGAAGATAATAAGACCTATATGTTTTGTTTGATTGGTTGATAATTTATTGGCGATGAGAAAAATTGTATATAACCGGTAGTAAGTTATATTTATGATGTGAGGTTTAGTTTTCGGCTCTTATAAACATAATTATAATTCTATCCTATCATATATAATTTTATTCTATCCTCTGAGTTAGCACTACTATTATATTTTTATCCAACTCGTGGAAGCTTAGCATTTCCACGGGTTCGGCGATCCGATGTAGCTTTAACATAGGCGCATAGCCTGGAAGCGACAACTTCAATATATACAGAGACTACTATTAGAACTGCACGTTCTCGTAAATACATCCGACGTAAAACTACTAAATAGACATATATCTTAACTCTCACGGTAACCTTGATATGACAAAAATATTCGACCAGTATCTTCATAAAAATTTACAAATAAATCATTATATTAAACTTAATAGATTTCTAAGAAGAGATTCTTAGAAATATATACATCCTCTGAGGAGGTTACATAAGGGTTAAACTTAAATATTTAACGGTTTTCCTTTACTACAAAAAGTACCTCACATATCATACATAAATGTTGTTTATAGACTTTCCGAACTACAATAGAAAAGAGGAAATAAACAAAGTTTTACTTTCCTATTATAATATAAGTGAAAAATCGTATACGCAGAATATTATAGATGAATAAAAGAAATAATGAAAGAGAATTAATACATTGACCGTCTTGGCATGGTCAAATAATTATTCGAAGTTTGCCATTCGGCTAAGGGAGGGACGAAACGCTCGGTTTCCGTTTTCCGCGACATTGGGCGCAATTTGAAATATTTTACTGCTGTTGTAACGACTTGATGGCGCTGCCGAGGGCCACTTATATATCTCTTTTATCTCTCGTTGGCCCTCGCCCCTTGCCCTCTGACTGAGGACTTTCCACGGATGGTTTTTTTGCGCCCGGAAATTGAAGCGGAACAAAACCTATCTATATTTTATAGTAGCGTTATGCAGAATCTTTTATTTATCTACCTCTTTTTTTATTACTATGATAAAATTACTTCTTATTATTAAAAATTTCAGCACGATTGGGCTTAATCTGTTTAGTAGATATGTACCAAAAACGGCAGGAGAACGTCTGCCGAGTTAGCTAGTATAAATATGAGAACAGTAACATGCTTATTCCTAACATTTTTACGTAGCTTTCAAGCTCTCTAAATAGTTTAAGAATGCGATCCTACGCTGCTCGTCACTTAGAAAGAAGTTGATGGTGTTTCTTTTTTGAACCTGGAAATGGCGTTCTATCAAAACACCGTAATGCTTAGTACTTCTTTGCAGTAGAACAACTGGCAATTCTGCAGGATTCTTAGCCAGAGGATGACGGTTGTCCAGATGTCATTGATAATTAGAGAGCCTTTCCTTAAAAGCCGACAAAGCATTAGCAAGTCCCTTGATGTTGCGAATGTCCATGGTTTGCGGTGATCGTTTCCCACCAGGTGAATCGCCTGCTTGTTCGCCTCGTACCCCAGAAAACATCATCCTCAACAGTGATAACACTGTATTTCGGTTTGTTGGTAAATATATATAGAGCGGATTCAAGTATTTTTAAACTCTTGCAATTCATTATTGTGTATTTTCTATCGGGTGCATGACTTGCTCGTCTCAGCACTTAATACACAAAGAAAATAATTATTAAGGATTATTGCAAATTTGGAGAGACGGACATAGACAATAACATGGGAGGGTGGACAGGCGACGACGAGTAAGCACAAAAAAAACTAAAGGTGTTGTAAGCATGTTAAAACACTCAGAAAAAATGTTGAATCGTTGTTCTTACGTTATTTTCTATACATTGTGTACAAGGTACAAACCTAATAATCCTTTACTTTTGCTGACAGCATTTCATGATTACCTAAAACATGTTGTCACTCTCTACGAAGACTAACTATATTGTAAGTATACATTGTGAGCAGATTTTGCCCCTGGTTTTAGCTGAAAATTGCAATTTACTGATTATTTACCCTATGTTACTATTAAGGGCCATTCCTTTTGCTAGTCATACTGTTATATAGCTTCATTACTGAGACTTATACTTAAAAAAAAAAGACAAACTCACAAATGTCCGTAATTAATCATAAAATTAGTAAGGATTTCATAATTACATTTGCAAGCAGCGTCAAAATATAAAACGATGAGTTACAATGTAGAGTTTATCTTAAAGTGGTCGCGTGAGATTTAAACAAGTCTTGGCGGCACTTTACAACGTAATAAACTTATCTAGTCGCCTGTAAATCAGAGAAGGCGGATAGTTAAATCAGCCCACTATCAAAGGCGCAATCTCACCTGAGAATTCCTTCCAGACGTCTTATTAAACAGTGAACAAGTGTTGGGATATAGCATAGCAAAGAAACCACTTTTGATGTCGTTTTCTTTGATGTATAAATTCGTTTTCACAATATTCAAGTCGGAAACTTATTTCTCTCTTAAGAGAGAAATAAGTTTCCGACTTGTTTCTCTTACTTCTCTCTTAAGAGAGAAATAAGTTTCCGACTTGAATGCTGCAGATAGATTCAACTTGTATAACCTACAAACAATAAACTCAACGTTTTCTGCATAGAAACAGTTTCTCTTACAA
>DWGO01001040.1:0-10376 GCA_018247635.1 Eurytides dolicaon deicoon | reverse complement strand
CAGTAATAGATTATTTACGTTAAACCAATGAACAACCTTTGAGAGAGCATTGTTTACATCATCATAATTTGTCAGATGCCGTATCACTTTGAAAATAAGTGAGGTGTCATCCGCGAACAATACTATCGCATGTTTGTACTGCACCATATAAGGTAGATCGTTTATGTAAATGAGAGGCGCACGACTTGCTCGTCTCGTCACTTTATCTCGTAAAAAATACCTCCACATGAAGAGCGCAGTGCAGTGCTTATCGGTGAACAGTAAAAAAAGAGAAAAGGAAGAGAGAGCCCCATCTCAAAATAATGATGAATAAAATAATATCACATTACGTGAATGTTTGTCGCAATCGACATACTGGTAGATACATAATAACATTTTTAGTACGTGTGTAATTGTGTATGCTTTCTTTATACCTCCAATACTTTAAAATTTCACAAACCGGTGGCAATATTACTTATGTCACATCTTGAATCCCTTGTCTCTTACACGTATATATATTGGTCTCATTTTTCATGTTACCTCTTACCTCACTAGAAACGTTAAAATGAAAATACTGTAAAGCAATGTTTTTTTTTATCTTATCCGTATCCGTTTGGACAAGAGACAGAAAGTCGCATAACTAATGATTGCTACACATGATATGTACCCATGCCCGAATGATCTATGCCCGGTAATAACGAAACGAAACCAGTAGTCAGTAAACCAGAAGAAGGGCGTTAGAAAAACTGGCTACCATATGCTATTACTGTACAAAACAGTTCTACCATAAGCCTCTTATGTTATGAATGAAAAAATCTTGTTCTATGAAATTAAAGCGATATTTATTGACGTTTAAGCTACCTTGCAAGAAAGAGGCCTATTTTCGCGGTGAATGGGGAGTTATCATTGTGACAAATGATTGTCGTTAGCTTGTCTATGGTTTCTAAATCTTCTTGGCTTCTCGTAGCTTATTGTTGTTTACGAAAAAGTATCTTTTTTATAGATAATATCGCGTTACACGCTTCTTATAAAATCTTGTCTCCTTTTTAAAGTTTATAATACAGCAAAAAAAATCTCTTTCTCATTGCTTGTAGATTTTAAAAAAAACTTTGTTGCTGGTTCCTAAAGTTAATTGTCAATTAACTTTTTTGTACACCTAGATCTGATATTACATATATTTCGGCCCTATTAGAAATTTTGCAGAGCAAAATTTAACCTAATGCAACTGTCCTATATATTAGTATTCAAAATATCTTTGCATTATCTTATAACTTGGTCTTCTTTCAAAGCTACTGTTTTAATATTTTCTGTCGATTAACCTCGTTATCTTTATATATCTTTTGAATCATGTGCAAAATAACAAAAATCGACTAAGTTAATCATCTTAATCATTTATTAACTTTATTAATACGCGAATTATACTAATATACATTTTGTAGCGCACCTTGTTTTCACCCTTTTCCAACCTTTTAAATGAAATCTTTGACTTTTTACGTTAAATATTTTAGGTAACTACATGCATATATTACGTTTAAATTTTTGACAAAAAATATCATTCAAACTCAAAATTTTCGATTCAAAATTGGATTAGTTTACAATCGCTTTTTGACCTCTAATGATTCTACTATTACATTAAGGGTTGAACTTGTAAATTTTATTCCTGAAGTCTATTAAGAATTCACATCCCCTTAAAATGATTGCATTTCGAAGTATTTTTACTTATAAAAGTTAACTCAGTGCATTCTCTTAGAATTTATCGCCACATCGGCGTCCATCACGTGCGGACCAAAACGTGCTCGAAACACGTGCAATAAAACCTTCTATATGAATCGGATAAAATTTTTAACTCTTTTCTTTAAACGGATGAAAATTATAAAATTTTTAAATGACTCTTGTCCTGTAATCTGAAACAAAATAGATAGTCGATTTATAATGGCCTTTAAATCACTAAATTAATGTTGACCATGGAACTTGTTCCACTGGATAAATCTGTTTTACAAATATCTGTTTAAAATAAGTTACAATATTTTTCATATACTTTTGCTTTTATTGTTCGCTGGTGAATAAAGTCGTTAGTTGATTAAATAGATATTTTTAAAGCTATTATTACAATAAAAAAACATTTGTAAGTAAAGGAACATAAAGTACATTCACTAGATATTCGATATATTCATCGTTCATTATCTATTCATTGATCTATTTTTGTGTCGAGAACAAACCCGCTGTACGGCGTGTAATAGTTGATGGTGAGCTTATAACTTACACTACTATGTCATCCGTGCGGTCCTTTTTGATCTTAAGTTTTCTTAACTTTCCTGACCACTAACTTCAGGGTCGAATTGGTAAGGAAGTCAAACGTACTTACTGTAGTGTTGGATGATTTTTTTGGCTTCATGTTGTTTTTTTTCTAAACTATGCCATAAATATCAGTCTTGTGTATAAACACTACAAACTTACTTGCTGTTTGTACATTTGCCACACGTTTCAACTCAATTTTATGGATGCCAACTCCTATTCGTGATCTACGATGGAAATGCTTGATGTGATTCAAGCGTTTAAAATGTATCAAGGAAACAGCTGCATTCAATGATCCGCTCTTTGTAAATTTTCCTTCGTTCCGTATTATATTTTGCGTATATAACGTTACAATTGTTCTTTTTTAAGCAAATGTTTTGGTAACGATAGAATGGTAATACGGATGTCCTCTTTATTTATACCTTTCAAAACATATATACATATAAACCGATATGACGGTTAAAAGTGGTGGAGCTCTATTGCAGGGTTCGACTAGGGTGGTACCACTACTTTGAAAGTTATTAAACCGCAAAATAGCAGTGTATAAGCACTTATGTGTTCCGGTTTGAAGAGCAATGATGTCAGCATAATTACTGAACATACAGATAGAACAGCATAAATTTTTGTGTGTTCAAAATTAATAAATACCACATCATCCCATTTCAAACCACAGGGTTCTTATATATTCTACACTTATTAAAGCCTGTAAAGTAATATATGTAAATATTAAACAACCATACTGTATAAATGCGGAAGTATAAAAAACATAAACTTAAATTATTTTAAAATATTTGATACCATAAAACGTTACGAGCATATCAGATCATTGGACGCTTAAATAGTAGTTTACAGAGTATAATAATGTACCAGCTAAGTATCGATAAGTAGATAACGCGGTCAGTGTATATAAAGGAAATAGGTAACAGTTTAAATTGCTCCACGCAACGTTATTGTTGTATATGACATCGATCTTGTAGTAGGTATCTTAAGCAGAGTCCATCGGGGGTAATATTTCTGTATTGCCAGTTATACCGCCAAACATTAATGTATAAGTTCTACTGTGTTTCAGTTTGACGTAATTACAGCACAAAGAAATAAAATTTTAAATATCTGGGAGACTAACGCAGAGCAGGGCTATGCAGTTTCGATTTGCTCGTCTCGTCACCTTCTTCAAAAACGTTTCTAAAAATTCAAATTAAAGAAAACTAAATGATAGTTATATTTTTCTGAGTTCGTCTGGGGAGGTACCATTGCGTATAAGCGCTATTGTGTTTCGGTTTTAAGGGCAATGATCTCAGCGTAAATACTTGGCATTGAGATATAACATCATAAATTTCTGGGCGGCGTGTGCACCGTAGAACTAAGCATTTCCCTTACCATTAGGCGCACATCCTGCTCCTCTCTTCACTTTTGTTTTAAAAAAGTAATAATTAAAAATTATTCTAGGCCTTACAGCATAGAAATCTATGGCATCATGCGGGCGATATCGACTAATGACAATGAGCTTGATATAGGGCACCATCGATAGCCCGAGATCTAATTTGTCACATTTCGGTAATTACTACAGAACGTAATGTTTAGCGCAGTCATTAAATAACGGTTTAACATTTGCATGGTTTATGAAATTGAATTTAGATGTTTTATGCAAGATTGATTTGAATTTAATTCCTATCAAAATATATTTATTCAAATAGGCCAATACAAGCACTTTTGAATTACCTTTTCTACATGGTAGTCCCTGAGAAATCTATCACAGGCACGGATTGCAATTCTACTGGAGAGAACCGACAAAAACGCAATTTATATCTTATCTTCATTGAAGTTCAATGATTATTGAAGCTACTTGAACCCTTAATACGACTACTCTGAACAAAGAATGGATGCTCTTTTTATAGCACTGGCTGAGGTTCTTGAGCCAGGTTGTTCTTCTTAGCCTGACACTTTCAGTTCAGTTTCTAGTATCTTGCCCTGGATAAAAATTGCAGCAAATCGTATTTATCGTTCCCCATGATACAATGATTATAATAATAAAATAACACGTGCAGCACCTTGAAAGTTCACAGTTTTCAATTTTTGTCCAATTGTCAAATTATTGTCTAAGAAACACATTTAGCAATATACAATTAACAAATGAAAATTGTTATGGAATAATAGTTGACCATGTTTGTGTTTAGTTCGGGCTAAGCAGTGCTTAAGTGGAATTACTTTGTTAGGTAATTATGGCATTTCCAAGTTAAATGGTAAAACTTTTCCCATTTCAGCATCTCGCAGTTCGTGAATCTGTTAAATGGTGATAATGGTATTAGGTTTACATAATGTAGACACGGGCCGGAATCTTCTTGCAACATTCTTTTATAAATTTTTATGCCCTTACGTGTGATACTTATCTCTATTTTTTATTTGCCCCTTAGGTTTTGTTTATCCAATAGCATTTAATAAAGTACGATATTAAGGAAAATTTATTTTTTCATATAACGTCACCTAAATATAACAACATAAAATGATAAGTGAGTTTCTCACAACAGGAAGCAAAGCAACGAACTCTGGTACTTTATGAGGCTTCGTCACTTGACAAGCAGGATGCACTGCGGGGAGGTGAAGTTGACTTGGGCGACTAGATGTTATGCCACACTCTAACACCTTTTTATTTTATAGCAAAATAATTTCTACTTATTTAATTGATACATTTAAGAAACTCGTTTGAACGTCAAAATCTGTCACTAGTTTATCATTAAGCGCTAACCTAGTAAGCCTAATTAAGTCAAAAACTTTCATAGTAATAACCATTGCGTTGAGAAAAAACCATTTCGACCATTTCGACTATTTTTACATGAAAAATAATAAAGAATAAATTTTTTAACTCGATGATAAGAACCTATTTAAACGTGTTCTATAATCACGAGTTAAGTTTTTATTATATAAGTAAACTTTAACTGCAATATTGCTTAAGGATATTGTCTTTATTATAAGCGAGTATAACTATATACTCGTAGTATCATCATCGTACTACTACATCAGTTTGTATATCGTACAGCCTCGTTATTTGCCCCTTATCTCGCCTAGCAGTAGTTTAGGTTAATAGCGGGTATTGGTTAATTTACTAAATCTCTGATAACAGAACTATTACTTTATATACTTCGTCATAAGCAATTTATTAAAAAAAAATGTTTTGGAGATAAAGTGTTGACATAAGCAAGTCGTGCGCCTGATGGTAAGGGTCGTGCCTGCTCATGAAAACAGAGCCAGACAAAACCTTCTAGGTCCTGCGTTGCGCTCCTCATCCTGATATATACAATGTTATATCTCCATGCCCAGTAATTACGGCATCATTGCCATTCAAACTAGAACAAAGTAGTGTTTACACACTAGTGCTTGGCGGTAGATTAGAAAGATATACATCATTATATACTTAAAAGCATAACGTACAATGAAACCTCTAGAATAAACTGAAATACATGCAACTTTTGTGGTTTGGTAATGTAACCATTAAAGTAGTTCACGTGAGAGACGAAAACTATCAATCATTAGGTAAAACTGGGCCAATTGACAATGAGGAACTGTTTATGACGGGTTGAAAGGTGCAATAATGATTATTCATAAGTTTCTTAAGATATCCTGTGTTTCGATGTTGTTGCTATGAAAATTATTATCTATCAAATCACTGAAACCCATTCACTCAATGCATCTGTTTTTGTTTATATCTGTATAAATAAATTGTATGATTCTTGCAGCATGCGAACTTGCATACTAGATCACGGAGTCAGAATGTATAAAATCGGGTCAACACGTGCATGGAATACATAAGCTTAAGCTTATAATACGTACCTATGCTTACATTTATTAATTTAATACAAATTCTATTTTTGCTCGCGGCTTTGCTGGCAAAAATTTCGATTGTCGGTAATATTATAAATTAACCTTGTATAATGGCTGCGGTGATCGCTGAACATCTGGTTAACCGCTGGTTCGTTTGCCTCCTGCTTTAAAATAATAAAATACCACAAACGCACACACTCACACAAACAAGCACACATTGCTTCTAACAAAAAAAAAAGTCCAGCACATTTTTTAAACATATCTAAATGATCATTGCGAATATCAAAATACTGGAAGACGAAATAGATCAAGAAGACTTTTAAAAGTGGTCGAATTCTTTTGCAGAGTCCATCTGGGGCGGTACCACTGCATTATTCTGACGCCAAGCAGTAGTGTGTAAACACAACTTTGTTCCCGTTTGGAGAAAAGTGTTGCCAGAGTAATTACTGGGCAAAAATTTCAACCATCTTATACCTCTGGGCGATGGGCGCAGCGCAAATCCAAGCTCGTTCTGCGTGGCACTGTGTTGTTATGAGCAAGCATGACGCTTGACATGAGGCAAACAACTTGCTCGTCTCGTCACAAAAAAAACAAGTCAAAAAGTCAAACTGCAGTTAGAAGTATGTGTATCCTTAATGTGGACAGATTTACATATATTACATGTTAATCCTTCCGCGGTTGAATGTGAGTGTCGGGCGCGTTTAGAACGCAGCTCCCTAATCCATCATGTTCTAAAGATCAACATGTTCCAAAGATTTATTAAGTTTTATTAAATTGTACAGCACCCATTTTCCTCAGTTCAAAGTTCGCGTTAACCACACCGTGAACCCATCCCTAGGGGCCTAGTAGTTTCCTCCGATAATTTTCTCAGAAGCAAAGTTATAGGTTTATTGAAATTTATAAAATTATCATTTTCTTGTGTTTAAGCGTACACTATATCTTATTGAATAAAATAATTTTACAGCTGTAAAAAATAGAGCATTCATTTTAGCATTCACCATGGGACAGAGTCAGTCATAGCTTAACAAATTTGGAGAATTTAGAAAAAAATCAAAACGCCATAAAATATGTAAATTTCTTACATTTAATATTGGATAAACATTAAAGTTTGATTATACATTGATTAACTGATATGTTTCTATTACAATTAGTGAAAGTAAGTAAAACTTTTTCCGTCAACATTTTGAGAAGCAGATTCTTCGAAGTATAGTATATAAGTAAGTTAGAACAACTTTAAAGAAAGCTGGCAAGATTTTAAGCCCCTTTCGAAAGTGGTACGCTTATAATGATTCGGCAAAATGTCCGCTTCAAATTAAACCGTAACAAAAAGTCCTTGAACGGACCTACATTGTTTGTATTACGATAAAATGGCATTATCACTTTTAATAAATTTCGTACTATATTATGGGCGGTAAACCATGGAATTATTTCGTTAGACTCATCAAAAATACGTACCGAGTCAGCAACTATTCTAACGTTATGAAGTATTATAGTCTAATGACCTATTGACATATAGTCCCCCGACAATAGAAGTGTTAGATAAGTCAGTATTTTAAAATAAAATTAACATCCACCAAATGCGATAAATATTTATAATTATTCAGCATAGCGCATCCGCCATCATAAGCGCATATGAGTGAGCAGCGCCTCTAGCGGTGGAGGTAAATTTCTTTTTTGTTAACTAGAAATAAAGTAAAGCGATGAAAACAATCATAAAGTTTATCAATTTGTAAATATAAACATAATACATACTTGCGAAAAAAGTTTAAAATATTGTACATACATTATTTTTTTAGGAGATAAAGTGACAAATCGAGCAAGAAGTGCACCTAGAGGTAAGCGACACGCCTGCCCATAATCACACAGTGCAACTCAAAGCTTGATATTCAAGATATTATATTTCAATGCTTCTTAATTACGCTGGAATCACCGGCCACCTTACTCACCAGAGGAAACGCGGAAGTATAAATACTTCCACTTCACGCCGATTTTCTGTGAGGTCGTGGTATTAACCCGGTTCGAGCCAGCCATAATATGGCAGCAACTGGAGCTGCTGCGTGGCTCTACCACCACACAAGCTTTCAATTTCTTTAAAATAGAATGTAAAATAAATATTCTCAGCTTATTACGAAATTATTTTAAAAACTCGCATTGCTTATGTACGTTGTACAGGAGTTTTTGCCTTCATTATCGGTGCAGATAAATAATAATCTTTGTTTTATGATCATAAACATATGTCTTAAAGACCATAATGAAATTTTAATAAAATTAAGAAGAAATAAAAAAAAGAAGAAAATCTATCAATCGCACATCGAATAATTCCAAGAAATTCATACCCTCCGAAAGAATCCCTACATCACTTCAATTTGATATTAACAATATTCGTGTATGCAAAGAGAAATTTTAACATGTTATAAGAAAATAAAAAAAAAACAAACATTAGGGTCATTATGATGGCTATTAGAAGACAAAAAAAAAATAAATAAATAGTAATTCTGTTCATCTGTTTTTTCTTTAACTATAATTTATTTCAGTTCAATAACAAACTATTCAATATTCAATTAATCTGTGTGAATATTTGAAAAATAAAAAAGTTCTAAGTTTATATTTAAATAATGCAGAAACTATGCATATACTTATATGCATAGTTAACTTACTTAATAAACAAACGTTTAATAACCGTTAATTTAATTAACCTGTTTGTTGTTTTCAGTTCACCCAAATGATATTATATTACAAAGATCACCTTATATCCAATTCAAAGTTTATTCTTCTTAAAATAATACATTTAATAAACCAAATGATATCAGATAAGGTAAATATCATTCCTCCGACTGGTATAATAACTTATATTCCAACACAGCACACTGCCTGTGTAAATCACAGCAGCTGCAACCTACATGGAACATAATTTTGGAAGAAAATTAAGAGCAATCCAGTCAAGATTTATTCTTGCACAGAGAGAGATATAAATAATTATTAATAAAAGAAAAGCAAAGATTTATTTAATATATTGCTGTTAATGTTAGATAATAATTTAGATAATTGCAAATTGTAGTCAACATTTTAACACAAATACAAAATAAACATTTCTTAGAACAACTTAGAACAACTCGAAAACAGCGATTCATGTGTTTAGTTCTTAATATTTATTGTTCATGGCCAGATTGATTAAGATCAGGGAGCCAACTTCTACTGTCTACTTTTAATAATTTGTTAGGGCATTATTGATAATTTTAATTACGATCTCATGAATGTTTATCGTAAATAATCTTGTTTTAATTTTTTTTAATTTAAAATTTGTTTATGAAAAATAAAATGTTAGGTGTTCGAATTACCGGCTTACTTGTGTAGGCTTACTTTTGTATTGATGGTCTTTAAAAAAATAATTAAGTATTTTAAAGGGTTGTTAGTTATTTGTATGTTAGTAAGCACATGCAACTTCGTAATATGTTAAATACTAGGCTTTGTCCAAGGATTTGAAGGCGTGATTTGGATTTAGTGTTGTTTGCTCCTTTTTTAATATTCTAGAATGAAAAGTAGCATTCTCCGTCATATCGAACAGTTGTTCCGTTGATACTTAAAAAAAATCAATAAACACACCGACACACAGATTCAATAAAATTACTATTTTTTTATTTATCTTAAACCCATATAACATTTGCATATACTATTTTATTCCATGTTTAATCTTTAAGAAATGTATATTTTTTTATTATAGTCGATGTTTAAAAGAACAAGGGATTCTAGTAGTATACCATTTTTTACTGTTAATAATTCTTACATTTATGTACGAGTAGATGAAAAACGTAATGAAACCAAACTAGCTATAACATTTCACTCTATGCATATTCATAAATGTGAACATACATTAGTTTAATGTAAATTATTTCTGAACCACTAATGGATTACCTCGTTAACAAAACAAATACTGAATTATAGTAAGCATGGAGTGGTTATTCACAAAATTAACTAAATACGGCAAAAAAATGTATTTTTTACTGCGTAATTTGTGTTACTATTGACACGTCACCGTAATACCATTGATAAATACAATGATTTTCGTTAATGTACGGGACGATCAAATTGAAGAAATTACTCAAAAGATATCAAATATAAATAATAACAATGGAGGCTAATGTGAAGTACATTAACAAATGATCTTGGACGTTTGTAGTTTGAAATACATAAATTTTAGGCGTCTATCTTTTTTTTTCGACGGGCTAGTCGTGCGCCTGATGGTAAGCGCTACGCCTGCCTATAACAACACAGTACCACACGGAGAA
>DWGO01001039.1:0-10380 GCA_018247635.1 Eurytides dolicaon deicoon | reverse complement strand
ATCCACGTGGATTTGCCGCACCCCGGCACCCCGTTGACCCAAGTTATTTTTGGTGTCTGCCAGTTTTCCCAGAAAACGCCGGTATCAGCAATGGTATCTGCCATTTGCAGAACCCTGTCGTCCAGCATTATTCTTGTGCACCGGGCTGTGACTACCAGGTTGTCTTCAGGGGGGGTTTTGAATGTCTGCTTTCCCCTTCGTTCCGTCTCCTCCTCGTCCAGCGTCACGAAACCAGAAGATTCACAGTAGGCCATCATGTGGTGATGTCGTAACTCACCTCTTATGACAATGGATGTTTTGTTGTCATATATGGCCGCCTCCGCCTCCTCGAGTTTCACCCTTAGCAACCCCTCGCTTCCTAGCTTATACATTTGTAGGATGTCCCTACATTTGGCGAGGTTCGATTGGATGGTTGCTTCGGTGAGAGCTCTGAATTCGAGGAAGGCATTTGTTATGTATGAAGGCATATGTTCTTGGATTATTAAACAATGAATACTGTCTCTACACAAATTACGGTTAGAAATGTAAACAGGTATCTTATATATAATATATAAAATACAAGAAAAATTCTTTGGTTTGCGCAAATATGATTCAATCCTATGAGTTAACGCTTTGAATTTGACATCACTATCATATGTTACTTTATTTTATAGATATTTTACTCAGAATTTATATCAGGCGATAGAACTACCGATGCTTTGATGTTCTATTAAATTTAACTTTGTGTATACATACATTCTTTATACAAATATACATTGAATTTATTTATAAATAAAATAACTTATTCGTTGTTATATAATGAATAAAGTATTTAATTTTATTTATAATTTTGTTTATTATTTGGGTTCGAATTTTGTTTTATACAAGAACAAAGCTGTGTGTGTGTACACTATTGGGCCACCACTATCACAGTTTACATAAAGGCTGTCGATCGTGTAAGCTTACTAATGAGAGGTGTGTCCCTGGGTGCAGGCTTGTCCTCTGTCAGGCTTCCGCGCATAAGCACCCGTGTCTACGTCAGCCAGAGTCACATTACTAGGCGCCCATTAAAATGCCTGAAACCTTTTCAAAACAATTATGATTGCGAATGCAGTATTCTTCGATTTTAGTCGTTAAATTATGAATTTTGTTTGAGGAGATGTGACGAGACAGTGATAAAACGAGCAAGTCATGCGCCCGATTATAAGCAATATGCTCATATCAGCACAGTGCCGAATAGAATTTGACCCTGCGCTGCGCTCGTCACCAAGAGATTAAAGTTATTATATCTTTATGCCCAGTGAATGCGCTGGCAACATTGCTCTTCAAACCCGAATAATGTAGTGCTTACATTTACGATATATACAAGAGACATTATTGGCATAAAATAGTATTGGAATTTATACACTCGGGTTCCGATATACACAGCTACGAGTAACTATCAAGGAATTTTTACCCTGTCGTATCTAAACTTATCACTGAGTTATTGCTTAACCCAATAGAACCAAGGCACTTAATAATAAAGACTTTTTTCCGCTCGTCATCTAAAAATTTGGGATGATATATGTTCAGTAATTACCATGATAACATTGCCCTACAAATCGGTAAATAATTTAGTTTATAGAACAAAGTAGTATCGAATAGGCAGACTCAAGAATAAAGGCAAGAGACTCACTTTAAGAAATCTGTGTTTGTGGTAGTAATTTAAACATATATAGTTCAAAGAATTCGACATTTTTTCACCCGCAACTTAGTCGTCTCAACGTATAAATTGCATAGAAATATACGTCACTAAACCACAAAACAATCGATACGAATAAAGCTATTGTTTAAATTATTCTTACCATTTTGTCTCTCCTCAGGAATATTTTCCAAACCAATTCATCTCCGAGCCATCTGTGAACTTTAACACCGGAATAGGCACGCGCGCCTTCATGCAATGTCTGTCTTCGATAATTATTTACCTCTTCACGTTAACTGTCACCCGCTTAAATGCCTGACGCAATCACACACGTAGATTCGCTATGGTCTGTTATCTGAAATCCTTGCTGTTCATTATTAAGTTAAAGTGATTTACGGATTTTATGTCGTATTATTGTAGTATCGAGCCCGCGTACGCGAATTCTAAAAATTATTTAATTAAATTAATCTGTGTATGTTATGACATAAAGTTACTTAACTATATTTGTTAAATGGTGTATAGAATTCGCCCTATATGACGAAAGTATGATAATAATTTTTATGATGAATAAGAAAGTGTTTATCTTTGGAAGGGTTTGACAACGTGTATTTCTTTCGCTTCATCCCGTAAAATAACGAGTTGCAATGATTTGGCGTTAATATAGGTTACTGGTTGTGTACCAAAAAGTAAGGGTACATCAAAAAAAATATTTACACAACATCCCAGTAAACAGGGAAACTGGAAATGTCTAGACTGACTATTTTAGGTATTGTTGTAAATATTTTATGCTTCCAAAAGAGCTTCAACTTAATCTATCCAGACTTGCTTTTTAGTTATATTCATTAATCAATTGATAAGTAGACATACAAGTCAGGGATAATATTAACATGTTCTATTCATATTTCAAAATATATTTTGAAAAAACTATTCAACAGTTGTGTAAAATTATCCCAGACATATTGCCCTTTGGTAACCTATTTTTAAAAGTCAGAAAACTCTAGTTAATAACAACTGCGCGTACGTGAAGTAAATATAAACTACGAATATAGACACGACAGCTACAATTTTTTCAAGAGTCCATTAAGTTTTTTCAATGACTAGTGATGAACCTGACGCCGAACATCACATACATCTTATTCCGACTTCAAAGACTGCTTAAATCTTACCCGTACTGATAAATTACATTGAAAATAATATTGATTTATTAATTGATTACAGAAACACCTTTTGGCGCGGCGGTCATTGACAAATCGATTATCTATGACCAATGAACGTGAACGTATTGCCTTGGACGGTCATAAATATGAAATATTGAATAAAATTATATATAAAGAAATCCATTGCGTTAGTGGAAAGTGGTCATAGTATATGATGTTCTAGTATCATATTTAGTAATGACTGCGGTTAGCATTAATTATAAAAAAATATCGCAAGAAGTTTATCAACTAGAACTTTTAACTCTAGAAACTACTCTAGATCATTTGTAATTATTACTTGAATGTATAAAGTATTACAGAGCAATTATAGGGAAAATATATATATATATATATATATATTGCCTAACATTTCTGAGTGACAAGCGCAGCGCAAAGCTCAGCAGATTATAACTCGTGTTCTTGTAAAATATTGTGTTGCATTATGTTGCTAGGAGCAAGGGTTATTGTTCGCCATCAGGCAAACGACTTTTGCTCACATTAACCCCCAAGAATAGAATACGAAAGTGATTTAAAATTTCTTCTTAACTAAATAAGCTCATAGAAATAGAACACGTTAAATCTCTGGGTGGCGAGCGTAGCACAGGGCCAAGCAGCTTCGGTGTCATTATGGGCCGGCGTGTCGCTTATCATCAGGCGTACGACTTGTTCGTTTTGTCACTTTATCTAATAAAAGTAAATATAGATCGGTTAGTTAGAAATAATAAAATACCTAAACTATAAACTAAAGCCTGTTTCTTAATCGTTATTAATGAAAGTTAATTTTACTGTCTTTGCTTTGTTATGTCTCGTTATGATTTCATATTATGGAGGATTATAAAGCGATTTAAGGTATATAATAATAGTTATCCCGAAAATACTTTAAAAATGGGAATTCGATCCGAACTAACAATTCTAAGTTCATAGTATATAGATTATGACAATATATACACAGTTTGAAGTTGGAATAGGCAAAAGAGATGGCGATTTGATAAAAAAAAAACTAGAGAACAAAATGTGTCTATTCTTTACTACAACGCACGCAAGGCGATTGGCATCGTGTTAGCCGGGTCGCCGGCGCGGGTTCGAATCGCTCTAATAATGATCAATGATCCGTGCCCCCGACGGAAAAATGCCGAATATTCCATACATCACGCATGCTTTGAATATTGACAGGCGGACAGTGTTTCGATGCTACAGACTTAAGAACGCTTAGATAAAAAGATATTATAAAAATACTGAAGTTAACATAAGCTAACATAAATATAAAGCCTTATGTTAAGTGTATAACTTAAGATAAGGCTCGCGTTTGGCACATCTCGTCACATTTTTTTTACGTGATAAAGTAACGAGACTAGCAGGTCGTACGCCTAATGGTAAGCGTCACGCCTGACCATAACAACACAAGTACCACACAGAGCGTGTTTGGCTCTGTGTTGCGCTCGTCACGCAGAGATATTAGATGGTCTATCTCTTTGCTCTGTAATTGCACTGGCATCATTGCCCTTCAAACCGAACACAGTAGTGCTTGCACACTACTGCTTGGCGGCAGAATATCTGGCAATACAGTGGTACCACTCCAGTCGGACTCTGCAAGAGTCCCACTGGGGTGGTGCCACTGCATTGCCAGATACTGCATCACTTACATTTTTTCCAAAAAAAGTTAACTATAGCTACTCGTATGTCCTCGTAGTCGTTGATTTGGTCCCCATTCACGGCAAACTTTCATATCGACAAACATTGTTCATGATCTGGGTGTGTTGCTGAATCTGAAATGTATTTAAACATAAAAAACTTTTTTAAGACAGTATATTACTATCATATAGTAGATGTGGCGTTTTAAATAATAATGTAATAACGGTCGCGGTTTGGCCACTGGTTGCATTCCAATTTTTATATTTTTTTTACAAATAAATTTGAAAAGCACGCAGTTATGAGACAATGAATTATTGTACTCAGTTATTACGCTGAGGACATATCGCTACGAAATAGAAAACATACACAAGACTGAAAATATGAACTATGTTATTCATCGCAAAGCAGTGGGGGGTTTTGCGATGAATAACATAGTTTTCAGTCTTTTTGAAAGTTCAGTTAAACACTTTAATATAGTCGTACTAATAATAAAGTGCCTAACTCAACTTTCAAAATGACTCAAGTATAAATTCCTCAAATAGGATTATGAGAGTATGAAATAATTGACAAGAGTATCGTATAAATCTAAGAGGTATGTAGTTCTAATACCAGATATCTAATAATATAAAACTACATATCAGAAATAGGAAAATTGTACCTTAATCAGGTACACAAAAATGTCGAATCGTCTCTATAACTTTCCTAACCCATCCAAAGTGAAGCTCATGAGGTCAAGTCAGAAAAAAAATCGATTGGCGATGTAACATAGAGCACATTTGATTACTATTTGTAACGTTTATATTAATCCAATTGAACATTACACGGAGTTGATTGACGTACCATGTAACGAGTCTATTTTGTGGGTCGCATGGGTAGACTCGGTTGGGATTTGACCCGACCGCTTAAGATGAGCTTGATGAAGACACTAGCTTTGTAGACGCCACACTAGCAGAACGTACAGCCAGTATGCTTTCGAAATTTCTGTATGGCTGGTTATACATTCATTTAAAAAAAAATCGACAAATTTTGTTTGTTCGAAAGAGCCTTAAATTTATCTAATTCCTATTGGTGAATATTTGGCAATTTTTCAAGGTTTATCTTTAATTCTCATTACACTTGCTTGATTAATACGGGTATCATAGGTCAAGAATTAAAGGCCTCTTGAACGTTTAACTCGAATCCTTCTGCGATTTTTTTATTAGATTAAGTGACGAGACGAGAAAGTTTTGCGCCTGATGTTTAGTGAAACGACTGCCCATAACAACTTAGTGCCACACAGAACGCACTTGGCACTATGCTGCGCGCGTCTCCCAGAGATATAAGATGGCCTTTCTCTTTGCCATGTAATTACGCTAGTATCATTGCTCTTGAAACCGAAACATAGTAGTACTACACACTAGTGCTTGGCGGTAGAATGCCACTGCCAATGCAGTGGTATCGCCCCAGTTGGACACTGCAAGAGCTGTACCAACTACAAAATTGTTTAATTGTTTGTATTAGCAAATTGAAGTTAGGATAAATTTCTTGATTTTCTTGTATGAGTTTCGACGATAATGGTTTTGATAATGTTATTGGTGAGAGAAAAATGATTATGTGCAGTTATGACAAATGTGTTCATGTCTTTTTAAAATAGTAGAAATCTTTATGTAAATAGAGTGTGCACTCTCTGTCATAACATAAGTATCCTAGACAAAATTAATTCATATACCTCCTTTTTTACTTCAATAATACCTGGTTTATGCAGAGATATATAATTATATATTAGAGAAATTCGGATACAGGCTTCTTCTAATTTTTTAAATAATAATTGTCGTTTTACTTCGTAAGTCGTATTACGTCGTAAGTACGACAGAGTCTGCATAAAAAAAAGTTGTCACAGAATAGCTAATGTTTATAATTAATTGCATATAAGCTAATACAATCGTGGAAGCCAGCAAATAACTTTAGTACAAACTCTATCAATTTTTAATATAACATTCATATCGTTTTTGCCCCAATTAAGCGGATTAATGATTGTGCATTTCGAAACTTCGCTATATCGAATATTTTTTAGTGAGCCACCACTTCAGACGGACTCTGCAAAAGAGCCTCACTTTTTTCTACGTGATAAAATGACGAGACGAGCAAGTCATACGCCTGATGGTAAGCGTCACGTTTGCCCATCACAACACGGTACCACACAAAGAGTGCTAGGCTCTGTGCTCCGCTCTTCACCCAGAGAAAAAAGTTGGTCTTTCTCTTTGCCCTTTGTTTCTTTTTTACTGCTATCATTGTCCTCCAAATCGAAATACAGTTGTGCTGACGAACTGCTGTTTGGCGGCAGAATAACTGCTAATAAAGGGCCACCGCCTCAGACGGACAAAAGAGCCCTACCACTTATAACATATTTCTAATAAATTCTCTGTAAACAAAATAACCAGCAACGCTGAGTTCCTATCTAATAAAAACTTCTACCTTATAATGCCAATGCACTACTTGTATTTTTCTTTCAATTTTTTGAAAAGGAAAAGATTGCATTTATTGCAATAACTCTACCACTCCACTAATTTCAAATGTTTAAAGATTAAATAATACTCCTGGTGCTAAAGTGTATGGTACAGTGCTTTTTCAATCTTCACAAAAAAACTTTTTGTTTGTGCGCACAGTGTTCAAGTAAATATGTATGGGAGTTTCTTATTTTAACTAGAACTTTTGAGCTAAACGGATTTAGGCGTAATTTATTTCTTCGTTCATATAGTATACATAGATTAGAAACCTAATAACTCATCCTAAATAACATAGAAGCTGTGTTATCACAATAAACCTTAAAATAGCCAATGAATAGTCAAAGATTAGTGTTTTTAAACATGATAATGCATTTTGTTACTTAATCAATACACTTTTAGAGGGTGAGTCCTGGTAATTTAATTTTCCCAATAAAGGGTAAAACATAAAAAAAGATAAGTAAACTTTACGTATTCTTTTCTCCGTGGCACACGGGGAGGTATTGATGGACAAGATATATCTAATTAAAAGATGCCACTGAAACTAATTAACGAAAGAGATGATTAGTTGTGAAAACCTTACGAAATACGCTATTGCTCGCAACATTATGCGTTCGATCGCTATTTGTTTAAGCCTTGATGTACCGTTCTTGTAAGTAGTAGGATTCTTTTGCAGTAGGATTCTTAATAAGTGGTAGGACTCTTGCAGAGTCCGACTGGGGAGGTACCACTGCATTGCCAGATATTCTGCCGACAAGCAGTAATGTGTAAGCACTACTGTGTTGCGGTTTGAAGGGCATCATTGCCCTTGACATTTGCCAGTGCATTTACGGGGCATAAGAGATAGACCATCTAATATCCCTGGGTGACGAGCGCAGCACAGAGCTAAACACGCTATGTGTTGTACTGTGTTGTTATGGGCAGGCGTGCCGCTTACCATCAGGCGCACGACTTGCTCGTTTCGTCATTTAATCTCAAAAAAAAGACGACCGGCGACAAGGCTCTTAATGCTTAGATCATAATTAATTACCCAGATTATCCTATCATATCTCAATTCGCTGTGCAATTTCACAGCAGGACGTTCCATTGCCTGTTCGGTAAAGACCTTGTGACGAGGAAATGACTCGAGCAGGTCCACTGATAATACTACCTGGCGCAATAACATCCCAATATAGCGACAGTCTTAGCACAGACTCGTCTGACCAGTGGGACTATTACTGCCTACGCAATGGGCCCGCACTAACACCTTTGTTTGTATTCGTAGGAAGAGGAAGAAACAAAGCGATAGTTTGAAATAAAGCCCTTATACTCGAGGCGGTGTTCTCTAGTGGCAGCAAGCACTTATCTACAGAATAGGTGTGTTATGATATCATCGCAGTGATATATGTATGTCGCCGTGCTTTTATTCGTGATATATACCTTTCACGGATGTATTCTGACAAATGATATCGTTCTAGACTTCAAAAAAAAATTATGAAATTATTTCCATAAACGGAATTTGCACTAACATGAAATTATAATTATTTAATTCGTAAGATTTTATTTATTTTATTTATTAACATATACCGAATTTATAATGGCGTATTCAAATATTAATAATATGGTAATCGCATATTTTTGTTGACGTAGATATCCGCGCACACGCGCTTTAGTTTATCTGGTATAACGCTCGCACGATACGATCGGGGGAAGTTTCGTTTCGTTAGCGGCCCAGTCCAATTAATCACCGGAACCCAAAAATGAGAAGTGCAAAGCATTCGCGGAATCGAACCCAAGGCATGCGTATCGGTGTCTAATCAAAACATGAAATAATGTGAAGCGTACGCGGCGATAATGCCAAGCGTGCATTGCGATTCGAGCGTGTGCGAAATGTAAACGATTTTGACCAATTAAAATTTATAATCAACTCCTCGTAATCATTCACATAGTCTTACAGCGTATTAAAATTAAATCAAAGTCTTAAAGAACAGTAAGTGGAAATGGCAGGTACACAATTGAAACGTGTACTCGCCATTTCCACTTGTGAGTAACATGCAATAAACATAAGATGAAGGTAAACTAATTTGAATCCGTTAGGTTCCGCTCCGCACTGCGCATGGGATATAGACATAGGCTATTTACCAAATGTCGACTAGTGATTCACGAACCTAGTTTAAACTGGTAAATTTCATGGTAAAATTCGTCAAAGGTTACTTTATATGTGACCTAATTCGACTTCATTCTCATTAAAATTTAAATCTAAAGCCGTTTTATGTGAGCGGTACAATTATGTGCATGATTAAAAGATAATCTTTAGTTAATATGCTGAAACTGATAGATAAGTGACATAATTTTATTATTATTACATTATGCATATTATTTATTATACACATTATTTTACTAGTATTTCATTTAAAAATTACATTTTTTTTGGTAACGTTTTAAATTAAATACTTTTCATTACATTTAATTTAAAACAAAATCTTTATACATTAGATTTTACATTTTTACATTGTTTTTATCCTTTGTAACGCGGATTCAGGATAATCCATGAATTAATTCCAAATTACATGGGCGGTGGTAATCCACCGCCCATGTAATAAATGTGCCTTTTTAAAAATATCTGTGACAGACAACTAACCTGTTTAAATACCTGTCGCCAGCAATATTTTCGGACCGGTACAACTAAGGCACCTTCAAGAAGATTTCCTTCCCACCTTAATAGCCGGCAACGAGTTTGCAAGTCCATTGATGTTGCGAATGTCCACGGACGACGGAGATCGCTCACCATCAGATAAGTCGCTTCTAAATTTCCTCTTCTTCCTACTCCAAATAATACCCGTGGTATTGCAATTGCATCTCTGACATTTAAGAGGGTTATTGCCCGTTACTTTATACATAAGAAGCAACGCAATTCTAATGAAAATGACGCAATTCTAACTTGCAATTTTGTAAACCAACTTTCAATATCGTATTCGGCTTAGATGATTCACTACCTTAAAAAAGATAAACCTACAATACGTAAACATCTTTTTTTTTCGACTTGGACTGGACTTTGGACCTGGAATTTGGACGATTCAGGTTCTCCGTGTTACCTTAAGGATAAAATTTAATACCATCACTAAACAATGAAACAGATCTGCGTTCTTCATTAGACCTTACGGTTAGAATTCCTCAACAAGTTTCAAGTTTGTACGGAAAATATTTCGCCGTCTAGACTACACATTGGAACTGATGGCTTGCCTAAAAATATATGAAACCTTTAGCAGAGCTTAAATTTAAACCGTAGGTACGGAACCGTTATCTATTGATATCTTAAATTAACTCTTGCAGAGTCTGACAGGGGTGGTACCACTCCATTGCCAGATATTCTGCCGCCAAGCAGTAGTGTTTAAGCACTACTGTGTTCCTGTTTTAAATACAATGATGC
>DWGO01001038.1:0-10386 GCA_018247635.1 Eurytides dolicaon deicoon | reverse complement strand
AGAGCCAAACACGCTCTGTGTGGTACTGTGTTGTTATGGGCAGGCGTGATGCTTACCATCAGGCGTACGACCTGCTCGTCTCGTCACTTAATCACGTAAAAACCACGTAAAAAAATATAATTACAAATCTTCACGCGTAGTTGATACAAATAATGATAACCAAATTAAAATTACGAGCAACTTAATCATCGAAATGCTAAAAATGTAATCATTTTTTGTGTTTCCACGAATACTGTACTGTACATGTAAATACGGTTTTATTGTCTTTTAATTTATTTTCGTTTCAATTTCCCAAGTTTCGAATATATTACAGAATTATTAATCAAAGGACATCTGATCATCTGTTTCCTCTTTGTTTCCTCGTTTAGTTTTATTTTTGTTTATTTCCTCTGGATTTAATGCAAACATTTGTTTTTCCAATTTTGAACGCACAAATGTATGTACATATATGTAGGTATGTACAGTCTTACAAACGTTCTTACCATACGTTACGCCCGTTAACCACGTTCTTGCCATATATTAAATTAACTCTACAGACCAACACGGCAAACCAGTAATGAATTTATTATAACACAATTTATAAGCTTTCCGGAAATTCAGCCCGATCGGATTTACCCCGTGTAACATAAGACACGTGACTTGGTCATGCTGCCACTATTGCAATACAAGCTTCTGGAGCACGTCACCGCATATCCGTGACTTGAAACGTTCAAAATTGAACTTTATAACGATGTTGGAAAGGCTAAATTTATTTAACTACAACTGCTACGTATACTGTTTAGAAGTTGGCGGTGTAAGCTACCCGTGACGTACGTAATATTGGGTTGGCAGGCGAGCTAGAAAGTTTTGATGCGGCGTATTAGCTTGCAAATATAGAACCCATACAAAACACTTATTGATCGAATGTTATATTGGTGCAAGTTGCAAACTGAAATTTACGAGCGCGCAGTAAGTAAGAGCTCTTCGGAAGCGGTTACTCCACTCCGCTTCACTTGAGCACGCTTTGTTTATTGCCCGGCTTCCCCCCGGAACCGTCTTGTGCTTTATGAATATTGATAACAGAACTGCTCCCCGCTGGAAACTTTTTAAACGGAGCTATATTAAGGCCAATATCGCGGAGTTAAGGGGCACTTCCATTAATGTTTAATAGGAAACTCTTTTTTTTATATTTTTCCATTTCTTATAATTTAAATTAGCGTTTGCATGAAGTTAGACCGATTCATAAATTATAATATTATGCTGCTCATTGCTAATATTTTTCCTAAGTGGTAAGACAGTTGCAGAGTGTTCTAGTTTGAATGGCAATGATGCCAGTGTTACAGGGCAAAGAGATAGACCATCTCATATCGCTGGGTGACGAACGCAGCACAGAAACAAGCACATTATATATTGTACTGTATTGTTATGAACAGGCATAACGCTTACCATCAGGCACACGACTTGTTCGTCTCGTTACTTCTTCTCTTAAAAAATATAATAATATTACGGTGCGCAATATTATTGAACAACACTATATTTTGCATACACTCTTATTTTCAATTTAATTACAATTTCATTAATATGTTCCTTAGCTTTCGTTGCTAATATTATAAACTCAAATGTGTTTATTAGTCTGTTAGTTTTTGCTTCTATCATGCAGCATCGGAACAACTCATCGTTGAGATTTTTCTAATCAATCAGCAGCAAAGCCGTGGGTTAGGGACTAGTCCAGTCGTCTTGATACTAAAGGACAAAAAATATTTAACAATATGTTTAATTAACATAATATATAAGGTTAATCACTTCAATAAGGCAGATTGTTCGTGCAAAAATACGAATTACTATTCATTCCAATGGAATGACAGTAAAGGTTAAAACATAAAAAAGCTATCAATAAATTTGGGCATAACTACGTGTGATAATATTTCACACCTTACACAATGGGAACTATTAACCATTATGTCACCGTATATTACGAATACTATAAATTATTTTGGCGCCCTTAACAACCATCCATCAAGTTGAACTATCTGATAGATTGTCTATGTACATACCCGCTAATCCTATCTATCGATCGTGTAATAATGTATTCCGTTACAAGCGCCCTTGTTAAAGTTAGTAGATACTCTGACTCCCCACTTGATGTATCCCGTTCATTGCTATTTCATTTGATCTTGTTGGTCTCATCAAATATTTAGGGCGATTAAACTTGAGTGAGATATGTGAAGAAGCGAACGCCGAACTTACAACTTGCACTGACTCTCAAACGTGACTTGATCCCGTCTGCGGCAAGAGTTATGCCACTATTTATTTGTGAAAGCACTCCTGAAGAAGCTCACAATACTAAACGCCACTGCGCACTCTTAGACATAAATATATTCTAGGTGGTAGGACTCTTGCAAAGTCCGACTGGGGCGGTACCACTGTATTGCCAGATATTCTGCCGCCAAGGAGTAGTGTGTAAGCACTACTGTGTTCCGGTTTGAAGGGCAATAATGCCAGCGAAATTACAGGGCAAATCTCTTATCCATAGGCCATTTAATATGGCCCTAGTCCATCTGGGTGACGAGCGCAGCACAGAGCCAAGCACGCTGTGTGGTTTTGTGTTGTTATGGGCAGGCGTGACGCTTACCATCAGGCGCACGACTTGCTCGTCTCGTCACTTTATCTCGAAACAATTATCTATAAAACCTACTGATATTGTAATCACAGGTAATGCTAAGGTAGGTACCGATACAATCGTTTTTCTTATGACTACATTTTTATTCATCTCTAAATAAATAAATATCATTTGATAATTTGCAGACTTATTGTGGAACGTATACCTTTAATTCATCACATTATTAGTTTATCTCCACTGACCGAAGAGATGTAAAGCAGCAAATTTGACATCAAAGGCGCATAGCGTCCACTATTTGTACGCTCAGAAAATTTAAATTGGTGGACTTCGTGAAAAAAGACATCTAACAAAAAGACATTGCTAAGGGCTAGTTCTGACCGCACTCAACGCGTTGGAGCGAAACTCAATGTCCAGCCATTTAACTAACTTCCTCCAGTCTTTGTTACCACTGCTGCTAAAACCACATGGTACAGCGGGCAAACGTACAAAGGCCGATTTATTTGCATCTGTACTTGCACCGATTCGCGTTTGGATTCATGCAGTGATGCAGACTACCTTTGCAGTTTGAAATTTAAAGATTCGCGGTGAAGGCTTTTAAAGAAATATTTATGTATATCAAACATTTTTTATTTACTTATTACGCATTAATAATTGCAAAAAAATCAAAGATTAAAATATATACAAAAAAACTTAACCTACCTAGGATCGATTATTTAAAAAGTAATATAACTAAAATACATGTATATGTATATGGTACTGGTCTTTAGATAATTTGTTGAAAACTTGTACTCCTATGGACAAAATATTCTTTTTACCGAAGCCTGTTCTGTGCTTCCAGACACTGATCTTTTTTCTTAAGGAGATAAAGTGACGAGACGAGCTTGTCGTACGCCTGATGGTAAGGATCACGCCTGCCCATAACAACACAGAACCTCACAGAGCGTGCTTGGCTCTGCGCTGCGCTCGTCACCCAGAGATATAAGATGGACTATCTCTTTGCTAACTTGTTATTATTTCTTAAATTGAAGATATTAATAATATATTACATATATGCATATAAAGGAAAATCGAATCTCACAATTCTCAATAAACTTACTACTAGCAAAACCTTACTGGCTTGCCCAGTTCGCCTAGGGTGGAACCACTATAAGTTAGCCAACAGTTCTACCACCAAGCAATAATGTGTAAGCAACTACTGTGTTGCGGTTAAAAGAACAATGTTGCCAGCAAAGCTTTATATTGTACTTTATATTAATTAGCATTACCTTTGGATCACCCCTTTCACACAAAGGAAAATTTCACAACAAAATCTACAAAATGTATAACGCCATTGAACCCAAGGATAACAAGACAATAACGACAGACATTGGGCTGCATTCCGGGTGTCACAGGCAGAAATCTTGTTACGCAGGCGGACGGTCGAGTGAATACGCTAAGCCATTGTTAAGCCTCCACAACCATCAAAGCAGTGTCGTTCACTTACTAATTACAACATTTGCGTAGCCCGAGTCCGCGTGAGGCCCAATTACCGGATCATCACCGCCTTAATTATATTTTAAAACAAATAAGGGGTCCGGCCAATCTGGCCCCGGGCTTATTAAACCTGTTTCGAGTAATTTCCACGGAGCCACCTAATTCTCTTATCCAATTTCAAACGGACTAGAATCGATTATCTCTATTATTTTGGGCAGCGTCTACGTATGTAAAAACATGGTTTTATCATGATTAATATAAACACGGCGCCATTATTTATTTATTTTTTTCGGGACATTCTTGTTGTGAATTTATAATTGAGAATAGCGTAGTAAGATTTTAATAGATCTTTTCATATTCATCTTGTTAATAATTCACTACTGAGTTGGGAACATTCCCTACAATATCATAAATTTGTTTTCAATGCTACCTGCACAAAAAGCGGTATCCGGTGGGTCTTAAATAATATGTTATGCATACGTGATGACGAAATTTGTCCCTTGTTTGTCTTTTAGAATTGTTTTAGGCCCGCTATTGCTCAGTATTTCTTGTTTTAATTTCGTCAGCTAGTCAAGACTTATAGTTAATATTTAAGATTTTTATTAGATATGTACATAAGTGTACGCATATGCCACAATTTGTTGCCGAAATAAGCATAAAAGTAATGTTTACATATGCGCTGCGTTATGCATTGAAAACGTTAATAAAAGTTGAAGTTAGATCATTCAGTTACCTCATTAAAAATATCACACGGGGAATAAAAATAAGGCCGGCTGGTATAAATAACTACGACCTCCGTACAAATCTTGGTTTGCAGACAGCAGGGTTGCCTAGTAAACGTTTTGTACCTGCAAAAATTAAACATGACTACTATTATCAATAATTTTTTTGATTCAATTAATTATAAAATATTTTGCGTTTTGAAAGTTCGTTTGATACACCAATAAGAAATGATTGTCTATTGTAGATTTTTCTATGTACTTAAGTATTAAGCAAACTAAATAAACATTTTTTTTGTAAGAATAGTTTGTTATAAGTCTAACTTGATTTATATTCCGATATTTCGTCAGCATAATCGACAATACAAAAATAAATAATGTTATGTAAAATTTTGAAAATGTTCATCATAATTTTAATCGTTAATGTTAACTGTTCCACCAACGTTTGTTGAAAAAACCATGTCAAAGTAAATAAAAACAAATCAACTCGCATAGTCTTGGTATTAGGGAATTCGCACCAAGTAACGATCTGCGAAGAGGCTGACAAAGTGAAGTAAAACGAACACGTGGAATTCTACCAGAGACCTGATTTTTTAATAGTTTCAGAGTGAACGAGATATCTAATAAGTGTCTAATTTTTTAGAACTAAAATTTGAAACATTCGTACCCAATCTTCATAGCAGCGTACTTTTTTAGAAATGGCTTTACTAAAGGCTAAACTATGGACAAACTTTTTCTGTATGCGCTCTAATATAGGTGGGTCGCGTAGTGTGGTCTCCAAACCGTGCTACGAGTACAATATATTAGACTGCTCCACACAAGACTGTTGTATAACAGGATTTTAATAGTATTACTCATAAACATTTTGAAATTTCATATCATTATATAGTTATACGAAACATTTATCGTAATATCCATTTCATCTTCTTGATCACATTTTGAAAATGAGGAACAAAAGTCAGTTTTTTATCGAATACGACAACTAGATCCTTAATATCATCTGCTATTATTACTTTATTATCGTTAATTTTATATGAAGAATCGAATACATTGTGCTTTCTCGCAAATTTTGCATTTAATTCAATAGCATTTCCACTCCGCCATCCAACCATCCGATTAATGTCTTCTTGAATTAATGTATTATCTCCTTATGTCTGACATATTGTATTAAGTTTAGGTCGTCGACATAAATAAATGGTTTTCAATACGTAATGTAATTAGTTAAATCATTAATGAAGATATTAAACATTACCGAACCTACATGTGAACCTTGGGCTACACCAGATATAATTGAAATACGTTAAGTACCACATAAACATTTTGTTTCGTAATACCGTATGCCTCTCTCTCATCTTCTTAGTCAGGAAGTCATGTGGAACCCAATCAAATACTTTACCAAAGTCGTAAAGAGTTCGAGCAAAGCAGAACAAAAATTTCCAAAAAATCTCCACAGATAGATTCTTAATTCGAGGTTGTAGGAACCCCTGCGCCACAAAGAAGGCATTCTCTAGTGAATACGTAAAAAAATACTGAAAAAAGAGTTTAAGTTACGTTTCATTGATAAAAAACTTAACGCTGTTATGAATTGCTTTCTTTACTTTATTTTTTATTTGATACCCTGCCATTGGCAAACGGATTCGATGCTGGCATCCCTTACATGGCTGTCCGCAATGAATACTCCCACTCTCGGCCTCGACCGTGGGGCGGAAATGTACGGCAATATGGGAATAAAACCCTGGATTTAATCTTCTCGCAAGTCGCCGTTTAATCTTGCAGCAGATATGGCAGGGGGGTAAATAATTAATGTATAATTCGCAATCACGTTAAATTGCATTGCGGGGGTGCGGTCAGGGCGGACCGTCCGGTCGGGGGTTAGTTGGCCGTGTTTTAAACTGTGACAACTTCACGATGACGTAACATGCTTATACGTTAATACGACATATGTTATAACTTGTTTCCTTTTAATTTGAATTATTTTTTTTTTCACAAATAAGAGGAAATCTATTAGAGTTGCAATATACACATGTGAACATATTATTTGTTTGTTAGCCTTTTCTCCCAAAAGGTTTTCCAATAAATAAAAAATATTTATTAATACGGAATGTATGGAATGAATAATTTTAACTAATTTTGGAAGTATTACAATCATTCAAGTTATTCTTTATGAATCCGATTTTAAAGGAAATATTTTCATAATAATTACTAGGGTGGAGATATATCGTATTACATTTATGGATTAATATAGAAAATTTTAACCTACTATACATAGGTACCTCGGCCGCCTAACAATAACGGATGAAAAGGATCATATCAAAGGATTTATAGTGTCGAAATATATTTTAAAAGAATTCCTTAATTATTACATGCAATAAAATCGATATCAGCGTAATTATATAGCATGTACCAAAAATTCTACTTTTATATAAACAGCTAGTGCTCTGTAGCTCCTTCGCCTAATATGTATATGAATTCGTGAAAAAAGAAAATGAATGACGTCAAACTTCCATTTGTTCAAAGTGTATAACTAAAAAAACGTGTATCCGTAAATCGCATTAAAGAAAGTTCAACGTATTGTTCTCGTCGACTTATTTCGCTCCATTTTTGTTGCGAAGCGCAGATGATAACGTTTTTCGTATTTTATTTCAAGACTACTTCATTAAGGGGCTAAAGTCTCATTATTTAGACAAGTTAATAAGAATTCCTAAGTCGTATTTATGTCAAGGGAGAACTTGAGCGGACCTATTACGCACCGGGCTTACAAAAAAGAGATTAGACGTGGAGGGACAATATGTGTTTAATTTGCTACTTTCGCTGTAACAATAAAAACAGTAACTAGACGTCTTCTACTTTATTTTCTTATATACGTTATCCATATGCTATGGTAGGCTGCGCTGCGTAATGAAGGCGTTGACAGCTGAAATTTAATGTAGAAAAATATCGTTGTATAGAACAGTCATTTTTAGAACGTGTGTAGCGAGGAACAAATTGATAGCCTGCGACCATAAAACCTACCTGTCGTGACATCCAGTCTGTAAACCTTCACTTAAAAAAACATCCGTAATTCATAAAATACACTTTTTCAACTATACCATATATGTATCTACATAGGTCTGAGCCACAGTGCTGGAACCAAACAATAATGTTTCGACACTTCGCGCGAGAACACTAAGTCAAAAAATGTTTTTATCAAAACTAACACACACAACCTAAAAAAAATAACAATTGACAATTAAAATTTTGCCAAGAATAAATACTATCGGTTTTGTGTATATGAATTATTAGAAAAGATAATATATATTACATTGCACAAAAATGCAAGGTAAGAACTGCTTCAGAAGGAATAAACGATCATTTAATAATCAGTACAACGTAAAACTTGAATTGTATAGTTTAAACACTTCCTTAATTGGAACAACGGATGACAATTTGGTGAGAATGAAAACCATTACTTTACCAAGAGCTCAGGCACTTATCAACGCATCTGTAATAACACGCTGACAACAATAGAGACACGTGTTAAATGGAAACTTTTAGGTTTCCAAATTGTCATACGCCCACACGTTGCCAAAACAATACACAATTACCTAACGGTCCACTACAATGCACATCAATTTGAGAAACGCGGGATTTTTATTCCTGCGATGAACTTTTTAACACATTTCACTTTATCCCATCTCATATTGTAAATAAATTAAAAAAAAACCTTGCCTAAGCGACTTTCTTAATTTTCGGTTAAAAAAAACTCGAAGCGAAGATAACTCGGAGATACGGAGATTTATCTCTTACCTTTAGATAAGTAAGCAACTCGACGTCCGTGCTACAAGACTTTAAAAGCGCGCGATGTGTTAAAAAAATCAACGACATCAAAAATCAAGGATCACATTACAGAAATCCATTAGGGCGATCAATAAAAATAGATTCCAGCCCGCGTCCGACATGGCCGACCCTAAATTCAGTCATACGAAATGAAGCGCCGAAAGAAAGATTGTGGTGATAAAACAACACGTAATGGGAGAACAATATAAAAAAGCCTGACGTCCGACAGACATGATTTGCTGGTCCTGTTTGGTGTAAATTAAAAAAAAAACAGCTCTAGCTCTCACATAATTTCTTTGTACTTGTTGCTTCGAGGAATAAGGAGAAATAGACTGGGTATGCTTTATTGACTGTTCTGCATCGAATCTGCATTTTTATAAGTGGTAGGACTCTTGCAGAGTCCGACTGGGGAGGTACCACTGGATTGCCAGATATTCTGCCGTCAAGCAGTAATGTGTGAGCACTACTGTGTTCCGGTTTGAAGGGCAATGATGCCAGTGCAATTTCAGGGCGAAGAGATAGCCTTTGCCTCTGGTTCATATGAAAATTTCAGTTTATAAATAATTTTTCCATCAAATCGAATAATCATAAATTCGCAAAAACTATTACTTTAAAAAATGGGGAAAATTAATTTATACAAATGGGAAGGTACAATGATATATTTGTTAAAAATGTCGTTAAAATGACAACGCATATCATTTAAGGCGACCAAATAAGGTAAACGGATGCGTCTAACTTTTTTTGCACAGACTAATTTTATATACAGCAAAATTTCATAATTTAGCTGTATATAAAATTAGTCTGTGCATTCATATGCATGGTCACGTTTTTATATAACTTTAAGCATAACTTTTTTTATAGGAAAATAAAAATATTCACAAAAAAAACTATTTTCATTTTTTATAAATGTAAATACGTATAAGTATACACCTACATATGTGCATATTTTTTTTTAGGTTTTTGTACACGGTAAAAATCTTAATTTCTTTGACTTTAGCAGCTAGTTTCAAATAAATTATGCATTTTGTGATCAATTTTTAAACGATGCATATTTCTTTTTCGACACTTCACATTCAAGAACTTTCGTAGTTTTTTCTTTTTAAAAAATATCTCACTTACGAAGGAATTATATCTGTGTATCGCAGGTGTTTTCACAAACTGAAATCAAGAACATAAATTTTTGTCCTGTCTAGGAATAAAATTAAAAACGCGGCGTGCCTATTAAGATCTTTTTCGATAATTTTTTTTCTCTGATACTTTTGGATGATAAGCCAAAGCTCTAATTGTTAATGTTAAAATATTTGTTTAATTAAAAATAATTTTTTCTATTTTTAAAAATCACTTAAACTTTACAGTAATAAATATAGACTATGTTTTAGTAACTGATAGTGAATAAAAATTACCTTAAAACAATGTATATAAATTAATCGGTGTTTTTTCCCTTTTTTACGAGATAAAGTGCCGAGACGAGCAAGTCGTGCACCGTTGTTAAGCGTCACGCATGCCCCTAATAGCAAAGTCCACACAGAGGTTGCTTGGCTCTATGCTGCCCTTGTCACCCAGACATATAAGATGGTCTATCTCTTAAGCCCTGTAATTACGCTGGCATCGTTGCCCTTTAAACCGGAACACAGTTGTGCATAGACACTACTGCTTGATAGCAGAATATCTGGCAACCTACCACATAAATGATGATGCCAGCGTAAATAATAATAATATCACGGGACATCTCACACACGGCCATCTGATCCCAAACTAGGCATAGCCTGTACTATGGTG
>DWGO01001037.1:0-10388 GCA_018247635.1 Eurytides dolicaon deicoon | reverse complement strand
GTACCACTGTGTTCCACTTTGAAGGGCAATGTTGCCAGCGAAATTACTGGGCATAGAGATCTTAAATCTCTAGGTGACGAGCCCAAGGCCAAGCAGGTTTCTAGGGCACTCTATTGATATGGGCAGTCGTGTCTTTTGGACTTGCTTGTCTTGTCTTTTTATCTAATTAAAAATAGAAGGAATCTCCATCGAGTTTGTCGGTGAGTGACCACACAAACCACTCGGTGCAGGCATAAAATATAAATGATATAATTACATTGTGTTTTTATGAATATAAAATAGTATTGACTCGTATGTGGAATAGCTAATCTATTGTATAATTAAACATTATAACAGTATTTAAAAAAAGTAACTATTGAGTTTCTTGTCGGCTCCTCTAAGCAGAACTGTGTGTTCGAGTTGGTGACAGCTTCCCCACGAAATAAGATGTAAAATACGGTTCAAAAGTGCTAGCGTGGACATATTTCGATAAATATTAGTTATTAGGGAGTATACATTTTTAATTTTAGAAATGTCTATGTTTATACTCCGTGCTTTCTTTGGGAATATTTCCGTTCAAACCTGTACCCAATTATGCTTGCACATCACTGGTATAGTAATTGGTTTTCTGAGCAGACTCCGCAAAAGAGTATAAATAGAGAGTAATATACAAAAGTACAAAAAAGTAAAAATATGTAGTATAAGCAAAGGAGTACTATCACGTAATGCAAATAGCCATGACGATGATGACATGCCGATTGTATTTCACTTAATCAACCTTGTATTTTGATAAAAAAATTACATCGGCTTTTATAAATTGATTGAAAATAACATTTTATTAATAACCATCGATATAGATTGAACTTTTAAAATAACAACGTGTACTTGCTACCAAACATCAAAATTTTATTCGATCGAAATTGCATTTTTTCATGCATACGTGATGGGTTCCACTGGAATTCTTTAATATAGTGTTAGGTCGACAAAACCAAAGCGAAAAAAGCAACGGATGGATGTTCTCTTTTTATTAAATTTTTTCTGATGTTATTGTAAATAGTTTTTTGTAATAAATAATTTAATACTTTTCCTTGTCCATTTAATAAACTAAGTTTTCCATAAAAATAAAATTGGACGTTATTGTTAAGAACGCTTTCTTAATTTTATAAATGTATTAAAAAAATCAACAAATAATCCAGAAAAGTATGAGACATTACGTTTAAGGTAATGCAGTGACCATATAAGTTTTCCGTTATAACTCAGCACAGAGACTAAGAATGAATAAGGCGCATGTTGCTTGGTTTAATTTCTAAACGGAATAAATATATCTTTTTGCGCGAGATTAAATTATGAGATGAGCAAGCAGTGTGCCATGGTGGTGGTAAGATATACGCCTGCTCATCACAACACAGTACTACCCAGAGTGCTTCGCTCTGCGCTGCGCCCGTCACTCAGAGATTTTTTTTTTTTTTTCTCGAAACGAGACGATTAAGTCTTGCGCCTGATGGTAAGCGTCACGCCTGCCCATAACAACACAGTACCACACGGAGCGTGCGTGGCTCTGTGTGGCACTTGTCACCCAGTGCTCATCTCTTTACCCTGTTAATTCAATGGTATCATTACCCTTCAAACCGGGACGCAGTAGTGCTTACATACTACTGCTTGGCTTCAGAATATCTGGCGATGCAGTGGTACTGCCCCAGTCGGACTCTGCAAGAGTCCTACCACTTTTAAAAACAAAAACAGATTAGCAGCTCACTTGCTCATTTCACCAGCGTTTGCAACTGTCATCATTAGCCTCAGTTATGAGATGGTATCTTCCGATGGATATCTAATAATACTTGCACATCATTAGTTGGTGCTTTAATAAATAGCAATGGAAACACTAAGTGACCAAGTCTTTATTTTTTTTATTTATTACATTAAGTGACTGGAAACATTGCCTTTCAAACCATAACATGGTAGTTCTTACACAACACTACTCCTTGGCGGCAAAATAACTGGTAATGCAGTAGTAGAGTCCCAGTCGGATTCGGCAAAAGTACTACCACTTAGTAAAAGTGTTTACACATTACTGCTATAAAATTATAACAAAACTCTTAAGGTTGAAACGGTTAACGTAAGCCTTTGTGATGACTTACTTAGACACGTCTGGTGGCTTCCGGAACATCTCGTGTATGAACTCCAGTTTGGGATTTGTGTTCGCGTGCGCTTCGGCCAAGCTCTTCACCAACACCTTGCTGATGTCACCTTCGGCTGAAAACAAATATTACCATTTAAAATTAAAAAAATAAAATCTACAAATAAATATTAATTAAAATCTTTATAATTTGGTAGGAATTAGATATACATATACTGATAGAACTATTTGCTAATCTATAAAAAACAGTACGTCACGTGTATTTATATAAAAATATTAAAAAAAACACAAAAAGTGATCATACATACAGCACTAACTAAAAAAGAAATGTTTACAAAAAAATATAAAAACTAAAACTACTTAGACATTTACGATGACAGATGACAACTGACAACGATGTTTCGATCAATATTTGAAATGTACTTTCAGTAATTATATTTATTCGAAAAGGTATTTAAATTAATAAAAAAACGAAATAAATAAAATAACTAGCAGAAGAAGAAAAAAACAATATCTTTATAATTATGGCTTTAGATCCATTGTCTGTTATACTAATGACAACATGTTTATTTTGCTGGCGTAAGTATACTCACGTTAATAAATTTATAATTCTTTAAGGGAATTTGTTGATAATTGCCTAATTAAGGCAATATTTAAGTAAATCTCTATTTAGGTTAAATCTTTTGTCATAATATACAATATTAATGATTTCCTTGTAGACCTAACCCTCTTCTGAATCGTAGTTTTAACTTCACGTAGCATTGACACGAAGAGCTCTTAAATGTCATTTTTAATGAACATTAATTCAAAAACTATGCGATACTGAAAATCCAAAATTTCTATTTCTCTCTTCAGCGTGCTTGTACAGTTGTTGTCTAACAATGCCACTGATACCTGTACCATTTATGGTAATCCAAGTGAAGAAAGATTTAAATCCAAATATTAGTAAGGTAAGATATTTGATTTTTTTAGAATTTTTTTTATTCGAGGGTGTGATGTTTGTACTTTTCAACGATATTTAATTTTTTTGTTTCAATTATAATTGATATTAATCCCCTATTTTTATTGATCCGTTTAAATAAACTAACAAGATTTTTAAATTACAACAACGGTAGAGCCATTGAGTTACCGTCATTTGTAACCTAGATTTATTTTTAATTTTAAACTTCTGATAGGACGTACTGTCTACCCAAAATATACGCATATATACGCATTTTTTTTCAGCATGCCGATAATCACTACTACGTAGGTTATAACAGTAACAGTTTTCTGCTGAGAAGATTTAAAAGTCCGCAATGATATGATGAAACTAGTTTGTGATGTTTAACAAAAAAAAAATAATTAAAATATATACTTACATATATTCTAATAACAACAATAAAATGTTTAAAAAAATACTGACAATCGTAAAAATTTAATGCAACAAATCCTAATTTACATTAATACGAAACAGCGAGCAACGAGAAAAAAACAAATAATTAATCGGAAATTTTTGAAGGCGATAAAAAAACAACAAAAACGACCTAAAAAAGAGCAAATGAGGCAAAAAAATATAATAAAAAAAAAGAAACTAAAGAGGTAAGCGAAACGACGTCCAAACCGCTACTGGCACTTACAAGGCAAGTCATCCCCGCTGGACCCGCTCTGACTAGAGCCCGGGTGTCTCCGGTTCGTGACCGCGTTGGGATTGACCATTCCCATCCCGGACATGTTCATGTTCAAGGGGTCCATTAGCCGACCATGACCACTGCTGGAGGTCAGATCGTCCGGACTTAGCTCCTCGCTGGTAAGTGACACCGAACTCTGACCGCTGACCAACACGGTGTTCTGTATGTCCATAGGGCTGTGCTGTATATTCGAAGGACTGTGCAGGAATGTCGTGGAATCCACATAGCTAGCGACTAGGTTGTCCACACCCATAGAAGTCTCCGGTTTTATCTCCTGCTTTATGTTGATCACTCCCGACGATATGGAAGCGGGCGATTGAATCCTCTCCTGGTCGTAGCGGTCGAAGTCCTGCTGTATTCGGTTGCGAGTGAGGTCGTTTATGGTCGTCTGTCGCATGGACGTGGTCGGCGTGGTTGCGGTGGTCGTAGAGGTCGAACCGGCTGGCCGGACGATGGTGGTGCTCTTTTGTTGTTCGTCTACTGACAATTATTCGATTAGCCTATGCTCTGCTACTAAACGCTAAGTTAACTAACGAATTATCTTCTTCAATAATGCCGCCTACAAAACTTTAAATTATACGATCTTAAAAACCTATTCCTGACACTTAATAACAAGACATCATTATTGTAATGAAATTATTTTCCATTGAATATCTGATTTCTAGAATATTGATCATAATGGTCACTCAATTACAATAACAAAATAGTCATTCTCGATAGGCCGTACCTATAATGGCTAAACTAAGATATACGAGGCCTAATATTTAACCTTAACCTTACGTTAAGTTGTAATCTGTTATTACCTAATGGCTGTACACCAAAGTTTGTTAGTTCCCAATTGCATCTGAAGGGCTATTCCTACCAGAGCTGTCCTGTCTCTAAAAGCCTAAATGAAAAGGTGATCTTTCTGTGACTCCGCGGTTTTGCCCAAAAGTCAGTTTTTGTTTGTACCTTCTGAGGCTAATGTGGACTTCACCCATGGTCTACTACCATATTAAGTCCACCGATTTCCGTATTTGAGCACCCAAAACATAATTATGTCATGCAAGCCTCTCAGCTTATAGCTCACAACTTACCGTGACTACCGATGGAGTACGAAAGAAAGAACATTTTCGGAAACACCAGCCCGTCTTAATTCACTGCTGAATCCAATCTCCCAGTATCTACTACCATATTAAGTCCACCGCCTCACGCATTTGAGGCATGCGAAACGTTTGTTATAAGATAGCTTATTAGTTTATAGCTCATTACTGTATTAAGTCCTGTAACTTCCTTTGGGTACTCGAAACATGTCATGGGATAGAATACTTACCGTGACCGCCGATGAAGTCAGTGTCCAGGATGATCTACTACCATGTTAAGTTCACCGCCAAACGCTTTTTACATATGTCGTACGACAGCTTATTAGCTTATAGCTCATGTATTGAGTCCTTGGACTTCATTTGGGCACTCGAAAAGTGTCATACGGTAGAGAAATCACCGTGACCGCCGATGAAGTCAGTATCCAGGATGATCTACTACTATGTTAAGTCCACCGCCATACGCTTTTTAGATACTCGAAACGTACATATGTCATACGTCAGTTTATTAGCTTATAGCTCATATATTGAGTCCTTGGACTTCATTTGGGCTCTCGAAAAGTGTCATGTCATATGGAACTTACCGTGATCGCCAATCAAGGCAGTGTCCAGGATGATCTACTACCATGTTAAGTCCCCCGCCATACGCTTTTTACATATATCATACGACAGCTTATTAACTTATAGCTCATGTATAGAGTCCTTGGACTTCATCTGGACTCTCGAAAAGTGTCCTACAATAGGGAACTTACCGTGATCGCCGATGAAGGCAGTGTCCAGGATGATCTACTACCATGTTAAGTCCACCGTCTTACACATTTCAGATATTCGTAACATACATATGCCATACGGTAGCTTATTAGTGTATATCTCATTATTGGTCCTGGGAATTCCTTAGGGCACTCGAAAAGTGTCATACGATAGGGAACTTACCGTGACCGCCGATGAAGTCAGTGTCCAGGAAGCCGCCCGTCTGCTTGGGCTCGTAGGTCGTCGAATCCGCGTAGTCGCCGGACACGTCGTACGGCTGCTGCTGCTGCGGGGGCTGGATGCCGCTCATGTTGGAAGTGAGAGCGGGGCCCGCGTTGCTGTAGCCGTATGAAGACAGCGGCGAACTGTACCCCGGATAGCTGTTGGGGCGACGGCGAACAAATAAATCGTTATTTGCAATGGTAAAAGTAAGTAACATAAAGCTGTAAGTGGTAGGACTCTTGCAGAGTCCGACTGGGGAGCCACCACTGCATTGCCAGATATTCTGCCGCCAAACAGTAATGTGTAAGCACTACTGTGTTCCGGTTTGAAGGGTGCAATTACAGAGCGAACATATAGACCATCTAATATCTCTGGGTGAAGAGCGCAACATGGTGCCACCTGGCGTGACGCTTACCATCAGTCGTACGACCTGCTCGTCTCGTTACTTTATCACGTAAAAAAACAGTATTTAAAAAAGCAACTGTTGAGTTTCTTGCCGCCTCTTCTCAGCAGAACTGAGCTATTTGTTTCGACGTCGCGGGTCGTGAGTTCGATTCCCACCCGGGGCAAATATTTGTACGAACTGCAGATAATTGTACTGGATCTGGTTGTTTGTCCGCGTAAAATGTATGTCTGTAAAATGCCCTTATAACACAAGATCTTAAAATAAGGGCATCGTTTAAAAAACAAAGGAAGGAAGAAAGAAAAAATTATGTATATGCTATATAGGTGCATTGTACATACGTGCTAGGCACAGACCATCTCACGGCCTCAATGCTAGTTGGCGGTTGTTCGTAAATCTAAGATTTTTTTTATAAATCTTTAAATATACAATTTTCCTCACGATGTTCAACTGCACAATTAAACATGTCAGATTTGACATGTTTAATTGTGCATGTCTGATTAGCAATTGAACTTGTTAATCACAAATTAACAAATTCATTGGTGCCGGTACCGGAATTTGTACTCAGGTTGTTCGAGAACTTTTCTTATATTTTTGAATATACTTTCGTCATGTGAAAATTCTCCTGTATTGGATTTGACACCACGATAACCTCGTTGTTGACTAAACTCAATTATTCCATGCCAACGTACTCTTAAGATCAAACGATCTGCATACAATAAAAGTAAATTAGATGCCCTTTATCTTATATATATGATTTTAAGAAGAAAAAAAACGTAAGATATCCATTTTTATTAAAATAGCATAAAATCTCATCGATAAGGAATAGGAATTATTCATTATCACTTAGAAAAGGAAACGAAGATCCGTCGGTATTCGCAGCGCGTCGTGTTGCGCGTATAGCATTAAACGCGCAAACCTGTCAATTAAAATCAATAAATACGACTCGCAATGATTGACATAAATACAACGGCGTCGAGGACGCTATCTATCGACCGTCGCGGGAACCGTCCAAGTACCGCTATCCGATACTAGGTGGCGCTATTTACATTTACCGCTAGGCGTCATTCACTGTCACGCGCGTGTACCGTTGGCCGTAATGACGTCTGATGCACCGCTGACACGAATGTCTGCGACGAATTACGGGTAAGCAACGGTAAGGGCATCCGTGCAGACATTGGAGAAAGCATCTCCACAACTCAGACTAGAGATTGCATAACGGGAAACTGGCCGCGTATGAAAAATGCATCGCCGATAAGAAACGCACGGGGTTTCGCCACGCAATTAAAGTGGCGATGTTTCACCATTTATATTGCATTATTTCTACTAAGCCGTAACGATTATGGGTTTTTATCGTGCTTTGTAGAACGAACACCCATAAGAAGTTATATGGCATGCGACGGCGATGAATTGTACGTAGTGGTTGTTATTTTATTGATTTTTTTTATGACAAAAAATATATGAATTATTTGACGATATTTATAGCGCCTGATTCCTTATAAGTTCAGATACCATTGCATTGCTTCTCATTGATCATTTTAATAAGAGATGGCAGTAATGTGACCCAATGACAATTTTAGAAAGATTATTAACTAAACCCTTACTCTATTATTTTACTCTGTCCATATAATATTTTTTCTTTTCTGGAAAGATGGTTCAAAAGATATAAATAAGTTAATGCTTTAAATATTATTAAACCAAAGATATTATCACAAAAATTTGTTGAAGTATTTTTGTAATAAAACTTATCTGAACTGATTATTACAAAAACCACAATAAAACTAAAACCATTCCATTGTTACAAACCTTTCAGAAATATATTCGATTGAGATTGTTTGATGATGATCAATGATTGACTTGAAGATTGAGAATTTGTAACTTACCCATTATAATGTCCGTGGAATTGATCGCTGGAGCTCGGAGTCTGTTGTTGGGCGTCATATACTGAGTCGGGTGCGGCATCCGTCTGTGCGCGCATCTGCGCACGGTGGAATCGAACTTCGTCCTCCACTTTCTCACGTTGTTTCTTTGACATACGGCCAAATTTCACCGCTGTAAAAAATATTTCGTGTATTATATATTATATCGTATTTTCTAAATAGTAGCACTCTTGTCGACTCAGCCCGGGGTAGTACTACTGCACTAACATTTATTCTACCACCAAACAGTAATGCGTAAGCACAGTGTTGTTATGAACAGTTCTGTCGCATACCATCAGGCGTGCGACTTGATCGCTTAATTAAGAAATAATCCAAGATATTTAAGAATTATCGAAGTCTTTGGCAGGGAAAGTGAATTGCGTTACAAAAAGGAATTTTTAGTTCAAACAAATAGTCTCGCTATCCGCCACCAGTGGCGCTCACGGCGGGACGAGTTGTGACATAACAAGTAAGCGAACCGACTCCCGTCGCTCCCATACAGTCTCACAGTTCGCGCCCACAAAAAGCACGAGAACACGAGCGACACGCTAAAAATCGGCAAAGCAATCATCACAATGCATCCCGCTCTCAATGACACCTAGCGAGCCTACTGTTACTCAATACCTCGCACACAGCGACAATTGCGTATAATGTGTGCGTTGCGTCCGTGTGAATGCGGCGCGGGTGTGTGCGTGAGCGTTGTTTGCGTGTGTGCGCGCGGTACACAGCGGCCGTTGGCACACTGCCTAGTAGAACAACGAACTCTGCTAACTCTGACGTACGTATGTATACGCGCTACGTACGTGTGACGTGCGGCGTACTACGTAACGCGACTCGGTCCCGTTGGGCGGCAAGGCGGCAAAATTTAAACGACCACCGCTTGAAGGCGCCGCACTTAGTCTAACCCGTCCGTTTAAATCGGCCGGCTAATTTTTCTTTTCGTGCGCGTAAAATTTTTTCGGCGCCCGCTTCGGTGCCGTGAAAAGTTCTGCGCCGAAAGTTCGATGAACCGTCGCCAACCAAATTAGATCCCTTCTCCTTTGCGTATCTCTTCCGATGTCGGGTCGCGTAGGCTGGACAAGTCGCGTTTTGGAACAGTAACCTCTAGTTTTACGTCCAAGTTAATAGGTTTTCGTACAAAGGCGATATTTTGTGGAAACATTAACGGCCAGACAATGAGACGACTGTTCTCTAACATAGGCCTTTCAGAAGTGTCGAAACAATATGTGCCCTAAAAACTTCTAAGTTACTATCATGGTTTTACTTGTGTTGCCCGCAATAGACTTTTGTGAAGACAATAAATATCTGAATAAATCATTTCACGAAGTAAATTATCGACGGCACGTAATCGATGCCTTCGAAGTACCCCAAACATAGAATGATTAATCTTATGCTCCTCTTAAGCATAAAATATAACATCAAATATAACTTACAACGTCATGAGGACGGACCAAAATAAAACAATTATCAGCAAGGTAGCCTCTACCGTTGAAGTAAAAACTTCTCTCAGAAAATCGACTCTTCAATCCATCAACGAACTATTTACAAGTTTTATGACCATACAGAGCCCTCACTTTTTACCTAACAAAAAGCATAAAAGTACCAGCAAGTATCGCTCGGTCATCAAACGATCCAAAAACCGATTTGTGATATCGTTTTGATATCACAAATCGGTTTTATGGAAGTGGTAGGACTCTTGCAGAGTCCGACTGGGTCGGTACCACTGCAATGCCAGATATTTTACCGCCAAGCAGAAATGTGTAAGCACTATTGTGTTCCGGTTTGAAGGACAATAATGCCAGTGAAATTGCTGGGTCTCTTTGCCCAGACCACTTAGACCATCTAATATCTCTGGGTGTTAGATACTGTTTTGTTATGGGCAGGCGTGACGCTTACTATCAGGCACCGACTTGCTCGTCTCGTAACTTTATCTCAATCAAAATCGTCGATATTAATTCTTCGTTACAATTGACATAAAGACATGACATAATAACGCAATCAGTGACACGCGAACTCATTGCAGTAGCGACACGATGACACGAAAAATCCGTGACGTGACGGAATCCGCGGCATTCCGAAGCGACGTGCGAAATTGGGTCGTAGTTTTTACTCTTTTTTTTACAAGATATAGTGACAAATTTGTTCGTAAGTCGTGCGCCTGATAGTAAGCGTCACGCCTGCCCATAACAACACAGTACCACACAGAGCGTGTTTGGCTCTGTGCTGCGCTCG
>DWGO01001036.1:0-10390 GCA_018247635.1 Eurytides dolicaon deicoon | reverse complement strand
ATTTCCTCTTCCTTTCTTTCGATACTGTTTGCCTTGTTTTCTTTTCTTATTTGGATACCAAAATATTATCTATTTATTCCATGCCTCTTATTATATAACCAGTCCATTTCCACTTCATTTATTTTTTATTTTATTAATAATATTTTTAATTTTCGTGCGTTTTCCAATGGTTCTGTAGCTTATTCTGTTTGATTTTCTTATATACAGCGTGCTTCTCTCCATGGCTGTTTGATAGGTTCTGAGTTTCCTGTTTTGCTCTTTAATGAGAGCCCAAGTTTGACATCCATATGTAAGAACTGGAAATATGCCGGTATTATGAATCTTTGTTTTAATACTTATCTTAGTTTCTGTGATCTTCGTTAGTTCTTTAAGCCCCCAGTAACACTCCCATGTTTTCCATATTCTTGTATCTGTTTCCTTTGACATTATACTAATGCATTTGTCGTGACTTTAGTCTTAGTAGTATTCATCATGAGACCTACTTTGCGACTTTCTCTTTCCAGGTCTTGCATCATACTTTGTAAATGCTCTTTGTTGGTAGCGAATAATATGTGTTAGTTGTTCTCCATTTATGTTTAGACCATACTGGTCCCATTTTAGTTTTCGAAATATTTCTTCTAACACAGCTGTAAATAGTTTAGGGTCTCCTTGTGGTTCACCTCTTTTTATTTTTATTTCATTTCCTTCTGTTTCCAGTTTTATTTTATCTGTGTGTTTCTTGTATACATGTTTTAATATTCTAATGTATTTTGATTCAACACCTTGATTTTTCAGGCAGTACCAGATATTTTCATATTCTATAGAGTCAAATTCCTTATTGTAGTCGATAAAGCAGCAATAAAATGGCACGTTAAATTCCTTATTATTTTAGAAAATTTGTCGCACAGTTTGTATGTGTGCGTATGTTGATTAGGCCTGCCCTAAAGCCAGTTTGCTCTATAGGTTCATTTTCGTCTAGCTATTCGTTACAGAATTACTTTTAAACACTTTATAAATATTTGACATCAAGATGATCGGTCCATACTTGTTTCTCATCTCTGTCGCCCTATTTGTGAAGTAGTATAATCGTCGATGTGGTCCATTGTGACGAAATTTGTTTAGTTAGTATTATGTCGATGAAAATGTATTTCAGTAATGATGCAATATCACTTTTGCAATCTAACAGCAGTTCATTATTGATTTCGTCGGGGCCGGGAGCTTTGTGATTCGATTGCCTTGTTTATTTCTTCTACTAGTATAGGTGGTACATTATCGTCGCTATTTAAATCAGCAATGTCTGTTTTACTTTTGCTTGAATAAAGTTTTTCATAAAATTTTGTAGCGATTGTCAGTATATCAGATCTTTTAGTCTTTTTATTGCTTGAACGGTCTTTCATTTTCGGTATCCAATTTGTTTTTTCAGATAAAATCTTAAGAGCCTTCTTTATGCCTCCAGTCTTATTGATGTGTTTTTCGAAAGTGACGAGTCTAAGACGTTCTCTATCTCTTCTTATTTGACTTCTTATTTCTTTACTCAATATTGCTATTTGTTCCCTAATAATTTTAGTTTTGTTAGTTGTTTTAATTAATTTAGATCTTTTTTCTAACAGCTCCTTTGCCTTTTCTGATATCTGCATTTTATTCTGTGATTTATTTTGATGATTACCTTTGATGCTTTTTTCTGATCTTCTTGTTAATATTTCGTGGATAGTGTCGTATTTCTGTTGAGTATTTAGGTGGTGAAGTGATAGTTCCGTCAAAGAGTTAAGATCTTCTTTGATGTGGGCAATTCTTGTTTCGTTGTTTTCTACTGATGTTTTAACTTTGAAAGGCCGATTTAACTTTAAATTAGATGATGTATTCAGACGTGCTCTGATCATACGATGGTTACTGTTGAAATTAAGATTGGAAATAGTGCCACAATCGTCAAAAGCTTTAGGTCTGTTCGTAAGAAAATAATCTATCTCATTTCTGAATCTACCATCTGGCGATATCCAAGTCCATTTCCTAGAGGCTCTTTTTTTGAATACGCTGTTCAAAATTTTCATATTATTTTCCAAAGCCATTTCAATTAGTTTTTGTCCATTCCTAGTTCTTTTTCCACTGCTGTAAGGACCTAGTACAACATCCTCTCCATTTCGTAGCATTCCAACTTGTGCATTAAACTTTTCCATTAATATATAGGTTTAACTAGGGAATATGCTAAACCACGGAACCGTAGAAAAATATGTGCTAATATTTATTTTATTTCAACTTCCACGCTAATTATCTAAACTGTTTATTACGCTTATATAGATCCCCTCATTTAAAAGAATAAAACCAAAATGTGTTATTTAGCTTTTCTTTTACTGTTAGATATTAATATTCATTTGAACTAAAAAAATGGTTTAAAGTATTAACCACCTATGAGAAAATTCTAAATAATAATTTTTGAATTTTACACCATGGCGCTCGAATTCCGCCATTTTTTTTGGATCTAAAGAAAAGTCTTCTAAGAGAAAGGACTCTTTCAGAGTCCGACTGGTACAGAACTAGTGATTTGCCAGTTATTCTACCACCTAGCAATAGTGCGTAAGCTTTACTGTGTTCCGGTTTGAAGGGCAATGATGTCGGAGTAATTACAAGGCATAGAGATAGACCATCTTATATCTCTAGATGACGAGCGAAGCACAGAACTAAGCCCGCTCTGTCTGTTATAGTGTTGTTTTTTTTATGAGATAAAATGAGGAGACGAGCAAGTCGTTCAACTGATGGTAAGCGTCACGCCTGCCCATAACAACACAGTATGACACAGCGTGTTCGACTCTGTGCTGCGCCCGTCACTCAGAGATATTAGATGGTCTATCTCTTTTCCCTGAAATTGCAATTACAGAGCAAAGAGATACAGAGATAGTTATGTTAATATTATATATTTACCATGGCGCGCACAACGTGTTCGTCTCGTTACTTCATCTAATAAAAAAAAGACACTTGCGCAATTGAGAGGAATTCAACAACTTGTGATTGATTAAAATCATACAAACAAATATAAGTTTGTACTTGTTATAAACAAATATAAGTTACACTTGTATGTACAAAAGTATGTATGTACATACAAGTGAAAATAAAAACCCAGTAAATAAAGGTTTTTTGTTCTTGTCACATAGCCTGGAAATTGATTCCATTTTCTACTCAAAGGTTATAAAAGAAATTGAAAACGTGACTTTTTCATACTTTCGATCTAGAGTATTTATTATCGCTCCTGTGAGGTGTGATCACGTGAGATACTTTTAAAGTAATTTGGTATCTATATTATTAAACAGAAATTATTAAAATCATTATAGCTGTGTCTCATGTAGAATTTTTTAAATAATTAGTAATAATTGATAGCCCGGAACTGAGCACTTAGAACTTAGAACCAGGACTTTAAGAGAATACTTAATGGCATTAATTTTGTTTATTATAGAATGTGTAGAGACGAGCATGTGCCAGAAGATAAGAAACATGTTGTTATAGGTAGACGTGTCACTTATCTTATAGCATTCTAGTGCCGCACAGAATTTTCTTTGCCTGCGCTGATCTAGTCAACAAGGATGTAATGTTGATGTTCTTACATTATACTGATGTTTTTATATTATATATCTCTCACTGCCCAGTAATTACAATGGTAACATTACCCTTCAAACCGCACGCTGTACGTTACATTACTGCTTGGCGTTAGAATGACTGGCAATGCAGAGGACCCACACCATAATACACAACTACCGACTATACAAAAGAGTCCTACTTGATTTAAGTTTGCCCATTACGTATTTAATATTCCGGTAGTTCTATGAATTATGGTATTAATGAAAAGTTGGATTTTAAGCTTTATGGACCATTTATATAAAATCCAAAAATATTTCATTTATAAAAAAATTATATATATTCGAAGGTTGTATTTTTATTTTTAAAAAAAGTCTTGTTTAGTTTAGATTATTTATAATTATAAAATTATTTTATTATTTTAAAAATGAATATTGACAGTAAAAAGAAAAATATAAATATATCTCTTTGCCCATGTAATTTGTCCATAAGCAAAGCATGGAAGTATGAGGCTTATGATCTCATTTTAGGAAAGTTACAAAACAACTTTGATTAAAAACTCTAAAATAAACTGTTGGAGTATTAAGAGTAGAGGATCAAGATGATCTTGCTCTTGTCCTATATATTCCTTGGTAACTTCTAAGTTTTATGTCATTTTGGTATAATATTCTTTCACAATAAATTATATTGATGAGTTTCACGCCTGATCATCATTGGACATATTTGACTTATTGAACTTGTCGTAGTTCATTATATTAATGAGTGCTTGAATCAAACTTATTTAAAATATATTAACTTTTCCATTGTTTTGGTTCCCTAATTAAGAATTTTAATTAATTTGGTATATGTAAATGATTTCTTTGTTGTTTGTTTACATTATATGTGTATTAATTATAACTAGCCATAGCCTTATTCTCGCAGTTCGGCTAAAGATATTTTTCCAGAGAATTCTTTTTTCATTTATATAGTTTTTGAACGTGGTATTTAGGCTGTTGACATTGATGGTATATATGTACCTATATAAGTGATGAATGCACTTTGTTTTATGGAATTTATGTATTCGGTTTTGTGTAAGTACTTAAAACAAATATCACATTGAATATATAAGATAGTTTAGTCGCTTACTTCATAAACAACTAAACAGCAATAAACACAATTATATTTTTACTCAGTTTATTATTCTCACAGGAAGAGAGACAGTGAGAAGACCGCCTTTAATTAATTTAAAAGAATGTAGAATTATATAACTTATGAGTACTCAAGTAAGCGCAAGTCATTAATATTAATAGCAAAAATAAAAGCTTGTAGCAAACGCAACGCTTAACCGCTTTTGCGGCCAAGTGCCTTCTCATATGTTCCGCTATGGAATATTTTCTTCTCCGTAGTGGTCGTTTTCAATAAAAATAATGCAAGGTTCAATTTTAATAACTTAATACATGACATGAAAATAATTCTATGGAGGCTTTAAGGACTTTTAAAGTACTATTTCCTAGATTATAAATGGAGTGATCTTCAAATATTGCACTATATCTCAGGCGGATTAGGTGCAAACTATTTCTAAACAAACTGAAATAAGATTTAGGGAAGGGCGAAAATAACATCGCGGGTATATTCTGTCCGCGCTGAATGCACTTCTCACCATCACTAGTCACCGATTACTGTAGTCGAGTACCATGTGGTCTCAATCAAGCGATCTTCAAACTTTCATAAAAATCAAGATAGGAGTTAAGATCCAACAAATAATGAAAGCTAGGGAGCCTGTACCCAATGACGAGATTTTGAAAGTAGTAGAACTGTTATGCAGGTTTCGTCTGGGGCAGCAGTTTGAAAGCATTACCGTGTTCTAGTTTGATGGGCAATAATACCAGCGTAATATAATAAAAGCGAAATAGAGATATGATATCTTTTTTTACGAGATAACGCAACGAAAAGAGCAAGTAGTGCGCCTGATGGTAAGCGTCGCAGCTGCCATAACAACATAGTACCACACAGAAAGTGCTTGGCTCTGTGCTGCGCTCATCACTTAGATATATAAGATAGTCTATCTCTTAACCCTGTAATTACGCTGACATCATTGCCCTTCAAAGAGGAACACGGTAGTGCTTACACACTACTGCTTGGCGGCATAATATCTGGCAATGCATACTGTACAAGTCGGATTCTGCAAAAAGTCCTACCATATCTTAATGTTTTCGAGTTCGTCGCATAATCTCGATAAAAGAAAAAAAGACGATTTAAGTAATCTAAAGGTCGAAAGCAAAAAATTATGAGAAAAAAATCAAAATGTTACGACTCTTCTTGTTAAAAAAAAATGTATTTTGTAATAAAACAAGCAATATCCTTCAAGTTTCCAAAAATGTAAATCTTAATAATGTTTCTAAAACCAACACGATTCAGTTAGCTACTTTGATGGAATTCGAGCTGGTTCGATTGTTACACTAAGCGTTGCTAAAAGGGTTAATCCGTTTAGCCCAATCGCCTCCAGCACAACAAATACGGTTTTATTCACTAAAAAGCTTCAATTTCGTTTGAAAGGAGCTACGCCATGCCCGTTGTTAGGTTATGAAATATGATTTACAGTACTCTATATACTGATAACAATAGTGTACTATATGTGCATACGCGTACCCTATTTGTATGTGTGTATGTACGCGTCTACTTATGGACGTAAGCATTCCTACGTTTAATATACACATCATCCAAGCGTTAAGTTCAAGAATATAATAAAACTAGTGTTATTAAATTGCTCAATCATGATAAGTTTTTAAGCATAAGATTCCAAATTAATTCATTATCGTCGCAACAATCGGAAATATTCCTCTAGAATAAGTAATAATTACATTCATAAAAATAATAATGAAAAATAATAACTACAATAATTATGTTTTATTGCATACGTTATTAAATAAAAATAAATTGGAAAATTATTGGTAAGTGATTAAGTAATATGACTAGGGTATATAATAATAACTAACAAATTATTTCCTAATATTTAGGTATTTCACAATAACCGATTTTCAATAAAAACTATATTTTCGCACAACCAGTATTTTACTTACAATAAAAACATTAAACATGATAATTCTACTACAAGAAAAATACTGCCTATATTTATGGTGCAAAGTAGATATTATTTAAATTTGTTTTTTTTTAGTCAAAACAGAACATCAAAATAGAATGTTTATATGTATGCGTTTCAAATGAATTGCACAGCCAGAACTGACTCACAATTAAGAAGAGAACCACTTGTTTGTTAATAAAATTGCAATTAGTTGTTATGACTTTCATATAAGGAGTTATTTTAAAGCCTGTATATTAATATCGTACGCCTTTTTCTTCTTCAAGAAGCATTCCTAGTGTACACAATATATGTACGTGCCTATACTTCGCTACACGCGGGAAGCGCAATCAGTTGTGAGAAATGTTAAATCTTTTAAGTGCATCACAGTCACTAGGAAAATATTCTTATGTGCGAGCGTTATTTCGTAGGAGTGCTAAATCGAATATTTTTCACTAAACTTTGATAACAGTTCTTTGCGTTCTTTTTTAATATACTGTAACTGCTGATATTTTTATCTATCGTTTATAGTGATACTAGTATTGAATTAATAAGAAAAGTAAATGACAATTAGATAATATTATATTTAATTATTATTGTCTAATTAATTATCTGATTAATATCTAATTAAATGATTATGGTTTAGCTATTGAATTAGTAGTCAACTACTATCAGTCGGCCAGCTGAGCAGATGCAATTGTCTCCAATGATTTTAATAATCAGTCGATTAAATATCAGCTGTGTGAAAACAATAATGCTTAATATTAAGCCACTTAGAACCGCACGTTCTTCATGTCACCTGTCACTGTTTCATTACCCTTAAACACAATATTTTAGCACCATTAAATCTAGCACTTTATATCTCAAGAAAATATCAGGAAACTAAAGTTCTATTACAGTTGTAAATCGGTTCAAAATATTTATCGGTTTGGGTATTTTTATTGAATCGATAATTTTATTTCTCATCAGAAATGTACTTAAAATGTTTTTTTTTTTTGATTTTATAATAAATAATTATAAAGTCGTAAAAAATATTCGTTACAAAAAATATTGTTTTAATATTAAAAAATATTGTTGAGGTATTGTTATCCTGTTTTGTTAAAATTATATACATATATAATTGACTTGAGTTGTGAAATAATGAATTTTTATTAACAACGTCGAAATAACAAGCACCGTCTCACCGTTAATACGTCGTTAGTAATCATTTATTTCAATGTAATTATTTAATAATCATATTTATGGGTTAAAAGTGTAAGAATCATCAAATGTAATCTAAAATTAAAAGATACAGGCGATGGTTCTTTTGAAACTCATTTCAGTTTAAATAGGCGCGATACAAGCATTTGATTTGCATCATCATCAAATTGAGCAAGCGGCGTGCATGTCAACAAAGTGGTAATGGAAAACTAAGTAAAGCTTAAGTAAGTTTTCCATGGAGTCCTCATTTAATTAATTCTCTTCCTGTTTTAAAATGCCTATAATAAGCACTTATTGGGACAGAATCTTTTACTAATTATCAGGCAATAAAAAGTGATACATTTAAAATAGATTTGATCGTTAATAATTACATTTCATCAATATCGTAAGGAGATATGACAAAAATTTGATCATAAGTCACAGATAAAATTATTGTTTAATAGTATAGTATAGTTCAATTATTTAGTACCATTATTTTATGCTATATTTGTTAAAACAAAATATATGTCTTTGTTAATGTTAAATTTAATTTCAAATATTATCATCTATTCTTTGCTATTCTTTTTCAGACTTAGACTGACTTAATTCTTAAACATGATAGTGTAGTTTCCCCAATGTACAACATAAATATGTCATCAGATAAAACTGACAAGCTTTATTTATGACCCTATAATGCAAGACCTTAAAACGATAACTTCACCAGTACATAAATAAAATAAGTAATTGTTCTCAACTGAGCAGTAAACATTCAGACAGGCTTTAAAAACAAATTATGTATCCAGTCGAGTTTTTGTGATATACGACTAAAGTTTTACAAGAAACAAATAAAAGTTTGAGCGACAAAAATTTCTACATGTCAGTGTTTTCTTCTGATATCAATAAATAAGAAATACAGGCAGTACAGTGCTGAATTGTGGCAAAAGTAGAAAAAAGCATGTGATTTACTGTTTATTATATGACATTCAATTATTTTTTTGCGAATGAAAATTTTACTATGTGTAATATTTTTTTACAGATAAAGTGACGAGACAAGCAAGTCACGCGCCTGGTGGTAAATATCACGTCTGTCGTTAACAACACAGTACCTTAGAGAATGTGCTTAGCTCTTCGCTGCGTCCGTCAATCAGAGATATAAGATGGTCTATCTCTTTGCCTAGTATTACTACGCTGATGTTAATACGCTGGTGTCTTTTCCCTTCAAATCGGAATACAATAGTACTTACACACTACTGCTTGGCGGCAGAATAAATAGTAATGCAGTGGTACCACCCCAGATGGGCTCTGCAAAATAGTTCTACCACTTACAATAGTCAGGAACGTTAATTTCTTGCAAGTTAGAGCGCCCTAAAACTTACCTAGATTTTTGTTTACTCTTCTAATCCACACTTCTAAAGGTTCAAATGCAACTGAAAATAATATATTGTCGAAATCGGCAAATGTGGACTGCATATTACAGGATGTTCACTTGTATTACAAGTTAAATGATCTGTAAAGTGTGTGTCAATCGCTAACCGATGTTAGGAGTCATTACTAAAGTGTGTGCTATATTCTTTTTAGAACTGGACAAAGACCTTATTATAGCACATAGTATTTACAGGGTAAATTTTGCTAATTCATCATGTTATTTCATAAAACAAATAAACAGATATTTCGTATAAGTGTACTGTCCATAGACAAGCCAAAAACAATTTGCAATTGTAAAAATGGTATTGTCGGAAGCAAACAAAACGGGAAATACTGCCCGAAACGATATCAGCCATTCACAAAATGTCCAGAAGAGGTAGAAGCTGTTACAGAAACAATATGGGACGAGTTAACTGAACAACAAAACGACTCGGCTGTGTTCGCTTCACGTGAAAAGTACTGGTAACTTTTGAATTTTTCACGTATTTTGGATGGCGATGTTATGTTCCTTTACAACACCATGTAGATTTATTTCAAGTGCTACAGTTATCCATTTTGTCAAATTGATATAGATAAAAAGTTAGATACATGTGTTTTTTATTTTATTTTTCTATACTTTGATTACCACTTAGCCACATTGAATATATTACTGAAGATAGTTTTGATTTTATTTTTATACGACTATAGGTTTCGTTACATAACTCGGATAATGTATTTTGTGTGCTATTTTTAGCAATATGTAAATCCACAGTACTTCAAAAGCGTGGAAAACATTTAAACATGAAATACAGTTATTCCCGACTACATTTATTATTGTCTAACCTAATATTCGATTCCCTTGTTATACTAACAACTTGTTTGGGATTCAGACTCCCTTCTATGCTTAAATTTGCTTGTTTCCTTTATTTAATTTGATTTTATCAAACACATAACAATTTAGCATTGTAAAATTTACAAAATGATTATTAGTTTTTTTATTAATGGGTTGCTTTAAGTTCATTAATGACTTTCTGCATGATCGGACCAAAAATTAAAAAGTTAAAAATAATAATTTTGAAATGAGGGTAACCGGGATTAACATTGACAGTAGGACATCCAATAGCTGCAGCCCGTCCTGTGAACATAAATGCTTTAAAGTGTTTGAAACGCCGGTATGTCAAATTTAATATAAACGCTATAAAATCC
>DWGO01001035.1:0-10391 GCA_018247635.1 Eurytides dolicaon deicoon | reverse complement strand
AATTATACCAATTCGTAGCTCCCCCACCCATTCCCATTTGGAAACATTTTTTTCTTTTATCCAATCGATTTTAAAAACTAATCGGTGAAAATTAAAGCTTAATTTATTATAATTCCATAAATAAAACACAAACACACATACGCAAGGACGCAAGCACGCTCATCATCGCAAAAGAAGTTCAGTGGTGGGTCAAGCAGTATTGTGTAAGCACTACCGTTTTCCAACTTAAAGGACAATATGGCCACGTTATAAATGACTATAAATATAATTTACCAACACAAAAGTTTTGGTGAAAATGCTGTTGTTTTACGTAAAGCGAAATAAATAAATACGCATCTTGTTCCACATTTTATTTAAAAAATGTATTAATTATTTTACAAGATGAAGTGATTAGACGAGCAAGTCACGCGAGCACAGAGCCAAGCAAAAAGCACTACAAAATAACAAAATTCTTATTAAAAATGACAAGAATAAAAGGCAAATTCAAAAATAAAAAAAATCAAAGCTTATTCAAATAAAGTTAACTTAGGCTTCAGTGAATTGTTCTGTGTAAAATCCTGATAGATTGTTTGTACGAAATTATCTCTAAAACGAATGTGGCGGTTTGGAAGGCATTTGTATTGGAAGAAGAGGCTTTTGGAGTATAATCTAAGTCATTATACAATGATTAGAATTGCCATAGTCAGTCTGTAGAAATGTTTGTTACATTAAGTTTAACGTTTTTACAAATAAATGCAATATTAATTTATGTATAGCATATTTTTTTTAACCAACCAAAAAATCGATGTGATTTTAATATGTAGTAAATACCAAATGCATAATTTATTTTTTCTAATAATCTAACAACCAAAACCACTCGCGTTCCTCTTGCGAAAAGACTTATCATCTCATTTCGACGACTATCTATTGGCAAATGTATTATAAGACACATGTCAGAATACAATTATTTTGAAACACATCTCGAGCTCTCTAATTGTAGATATCGCGTAAAACTCTGTTTTGAAGTATTCATTCTTAAAGTGCCGAGTTTATCTCGGCAGCACTACCCCACAATAGAATACCATAAGATACAACACTATGAAAGTAACTAAAATATACGAGTCGAGCTGTATTAATATCCGTTAACTGACTTACTTTTCTCACTGCAAAGATGGCACTGCTAAGTTTACACGCGAGTGTTGACAGATGGGCGTTCCACCAGAGTTTTCTACCTAAAGTTATGCCTAAGAAAACAGTTGAATCCGTAAGTTCTACTGCTTCGTTGTTAAGAAGCAAACTATAATTAGAAATTTTTACAATAGGCAAAATAAATTCAATACATTTAGTTTTCTTAGCATTCACCACACAAATTATTAATTTCGAACCAGTTATTTCAATGTTATTAATATTCAATTTATTTGGTTGGTGGCAGCGGTGGTTTTAGATTTTAAATTAAGTTGAACAGATCTTTGTTATATTCGTATAAAAATCGTACTATTTCAAATATACAGCGCAGACGATAAATTGTTAATGGTGATTTCAATCCCTGAATTGAATTCGAATCCCTGAAGTGAAAATTTTGTTTATGGGATATAAATATATAGATATTTATTCGAATATTTTGAATTTTCATAGGTATTTTTATTCCAATGTTTTTTTTCAAACATTGACGTAATATTTATTGACTTATGGACGAAACGTATGGTATTCGGTATTCGGTATTCGGTATAAGGTTATTGCAACTATAAACACTTACTCCACTTCCAAGATTGACTTGAAAAGAACATCTAATGTTATTATCCGATAGATTATTAATATTCACATTAATTTTTTTTATATCATAACGGAAAGGTTTTAATTTTTTTTTACTTATTTTTACATTGACACTATTATTAGTCCAATTTCGGATCACTTGAGAGATGTTGTGGTAAATTGTCCACTTCTTTACTGCGTTAAGAAAAGCTTTTTTCAAACACGTGGAACACCGAGGAACATGTAGGTATGAAAAGGTAAGGCCACCTAAAACTATTGCTAAGTTTGGAAGGGAAATGAGTGTGGTTTTTATTTACATATATATCGGCGCAACAATACCTTTAAAGACACCTCGAAGACGTCTACTCCGTCATATATAATTTCCTTCAAATATCGATCGTTTTGTTTCAAATATTAAAATTAAATATGATTGATTCACGGGCCCACAGTGAAAAAATATCTATATATGACAATTACAACATATGAACCCTTCTACTGGATAAAAATATAAAACTAAAAGATAGGTTTATAATTTTACAAAAATTCTACACTAGTTCTAGCGCCATCTATCGAGTTTGCGCAAACAAGTTAAAGGTTGACAATCAGGCTATGGTTTATTGCACTCACAGGTCAACTTTAAGCAGGAGTATGTACATCTGTTTATTGACTTTGAAATCGTTGACATAAAACTAAATAGAACTAACAATGATACACATCTCTCTCAAACTCCAACTGTCGGCACAAAACAATTTCTGTCAAATATTACGAATTGTAAGGTATCGCTGTCATTGACGTAAATAAATTCGAATACTTGTTTCAAACGAACTTTTGGACTTTGAACAAAGTTGTTTCCCAACAATTATTTATCACCAGGGATCTTAAGCCTGTTCTTAAAGTGGTAAATTAATTCAAATGTATCTTTATAAGCCGGTGGAATGAAAATTTTATTACGCTTAGAAGCAACAACTTCAATAATTCAGTTTCTACAAAAGGTTGCGCCCGCGAGTTTTAACAAGCGACAAACTAGTTAAGCTTTTTACGCGCGTCAGAAAAGCCAGAGCGATAGGCGAGAGCGGACTTGCGCCATTGCGTATTGTGTGTGTCGAACCAGTGAGACATGTAACACACGGGTCACTACAGTATCCAAAAACAAACAAGGCGTTCAAACTCCGTCGGACACTGCAAGACCTATATGCACAATTTTTATTCGATATGCACAATTTAATGCAAACTAATAAATCAAATCGATTCCTAACGTGAAGCGAGAGCGTTTGCATTACTTTATAGCGATATTTCTAAGTGTTTATTTCAAACTTGGAATTTATACAAAACAGATTTATCAGGCGCACAATTTTATATGATGAATCGATTTCTAATGCGAGGGCTTATATACTAAAGTGATTCGTGTCTTATTTTATCAAGTGCTAATACCCTTTCGCTGGGTAACATCATGGTTGTCATCGAGGTACACCAAGTAAACAAAAAAAAATATTTTCGTCTCAATCTCATTGTTATAATAAAAATATCCTGAGAGACGAGCGCAGCACAGAGCCAAGCAATGTTGTTATAGGCGGCCGTGACGCTTATCACAAGGCGCACGACTTGCTCATTTTGTCACTTTATCTCGGAAAAAAATAGAACTCTTGTTAAGCATCGTTATGTAGCGAAACTAAAAAAAAAATTACAAGCTTATGTTGCACCTGTCATACTTACCAGAATATAAGTGCACGACTTTTGTTATTACAAAATACATACATACATCTTGTAATGTATCACAAATGCTTAACAGCTAGTTAGTTAATTAAAGATTTTATTTTACACAAAATGCGCAGAAAACATTAATCCTAATCTTTAACTTTGTGACTTTGCTATAAATAGAAGATTCCTATCTGAAACAACATTCAATACCTGTTATTGTATTGATGTGGTAATCTATTGAAATTACACCGTGCAATTAATTATTATGATATCGGGTGTGCAGCCATGCGATAACAGAATATATGAACACAATGAATAGAGAATTTATAAAATGAAACTTTGGGTTTCAGTATTCCGTAATAAAATCTTTTGCATCAATGTGCCTTCATGAAAGTTGGTATAATTGAAACAGCAATTAATAATATTTATTTATACTGATATTATAAAGAGGTAGAGTTTCTAAGTTTGTAGTGGGTAACCTTTGAAACTACTATTCCGATTTTAAAAGTTATTTCAAGAGTATACTGCTATTGTATGTCTCGATTTATATAAGAATATATAAATAATAACTTTTTCTCCCGGTAGTGTTCGTTTTCTAGAGTAATTAATGTTCGCGCAGGTGAAACCGCGCACGGGTCGGCTACTATTTAATAATATTGAAAAGATGTCAGTAATATCGTACTAATAATCTTCTAGGATTCTTTAGTAGAATCGGCTTAGTCCTTTTACAGTTCAGAGTGTTTAGATGTGGTTTTATTATTATAATTTTTATTATTACTATTAATTATTTAGGGTTTCAGCGATAAACATGGCGCAGATTCAAACATAGTTTTGAATATTAGCTAGTTAGATAAAAACATCTTGTGATTATATGCTGTCTCGGGTAAGGCAAGAAACAAATAACCAGGGTTAGATTAGATTAGAAATAATAAAGGGTTAGTTTACTTAGAAACTTCTCGTCAAATAATATAATAACAATACATCAACTTTTTTGTGGTAGGACTCTTGCAGAGTCCGACTGAGGCTGTACCACTACATTGCCAGATATTCTACCGCAAAGTAGTGTGTAAGCACTACTGTGTTCCGTTTTGAAGGACAATGATGGCAGTGAAATTACAGGGTAAAGAGATAGACCATCTTATATCTCTGGGCGACGAGCGCAGGACAGAGCCAAGTACGCTACGTGTGGTACTGTGTTGTTTTGGGCAGGAGTGACGCTTACCACCAGGTCGCACGACTTGCTCGACTCGTCACCTTATCTGGTTAAAAGAAAAAACTTTTTTACTGACTGATTACAGTGGCTTTAATAATTCACAATCCGTTAAGCTCACGTCTTTGAGTAATAATAATGAAAAGTCTGTATGGTCCTCTTAATCAGATTTAATATTACCTAAGTTTATCAAAAAAGATGAGCCTTATAACCAGTGCTCACACAATTTCAAATTAGAAACTTGCATCATCTAAGTCCTATGTAAACATTATCAATTTGTTGTTAAATGAAACTGATTAATGCATTTTGTCGGGTTTTATTTAATTTTAATTTCCCGATGTCTCAAACATTTTTTCTATCAAATAGCTAGTAGACCGCCTGATGGTAAGCGGCATGCTTGCCCATAACAACACAGTACTACACAGAGCGTGTGTGGCTCTGTGCTGCGCTCGTTACCCAGAGATATTAGATGGTTTATCTCTTTGCTCTGTAATTGCACTGGCATCATTTCCCTTCAAACCGGAACACATGCTTACACATTACTGCTTGGCGGCAGAATATCTGGCAATGCAGATATTCTGTAATGGTACCTCCCCAGTCGGACTCTGCAAGAGTTTGTGCTTAGTCCTTCGTAGCGCTCCTCACCCAAAGATTGATAATGTTATATCTCTATACGCTGGTCACATTGCCCTTCAAACCGGAACATAGTAGTGTTTACACATTCAGAAATTCAGTGGTACCGCCTCAGTCGGACTTCGCAAAAGACTGACTTACATATGATATTCCATACATTTTAGAAAGGCAATGATGCTAACATAATAACCTGGCATAGAGATAAAACATCTTAAATCTCTGTGTGACGAGTGTAGCGCAGGGCCAAGCACCTGTATGTAGAGCCTTGTGTGAGGTACTGTGTTGTTATGGACAAGCGTGTCGCTAACCATCATGCGCACAATTTGCTCGTCTTGACTCTTTATCTAATATATGTATGTACATATATGTAAAAAATTATAATATATAGGGCCCATAGATGCCCATTGTGCCAAAAATATGTAGGTAGACTCACGTCAAACAACACTGATCTCCAATAAAATATCAATACCGCATTCCTGTATTCGAGGTGTGCAATCAATCTGAAACGAATCACGCTCGTCGACGTTCGATGTATGTAGGTATCGCTATGCAAAGGAATATATTTTGTAATCGAAATTGAATTGACACTCACTTCAAAAAATTCAATGATATACAAAAATAGCAAAATTAATTTAATACTATCCTTTTATTGTATATACATATATACATACATGCAATTATTGTATTACATGATACGTTTGGCGGAGTTACTAAGCTTTTGTTTTAAGTGTGACGGGGTCGTAAGTTCGATTCCCACCTGGGATTAAATACAGTGTTACTACATATAAGTTTTTTTACGAGATAAAGTGACGAGACTAGCAAGTCGTGCGCCTGATGTTAAGCTTCACGCTTGCCTATAACAACACAGGACCACAGCAGAGCGTATTTGGCTCTGTGCTGCGCTTGTCACCCAGAGATATCAGATGGTCTATTTCTTAGCCCTGTAATTGCACTGGCATCATTTCCCTTCAAATCGGAACACAGTAGTGCTTACACATTACTGCATGGCGGCAGAATATCTGGTAATGCAGTGGTACCATCCCAGTCGGACTCTGCAAAAGTCCCCACCACTTGTAAAAAATATATAAGAGACAAGATCTTCTATCTTCTATTACGAGCAGAGTTTTCTTCTTTATATATGTAATATTTTTACGTTATGTTGGGTTTTATGTGATAGTATGGAAAAATATATATATACAAATAAGTCTACACTAGCCTGCTCATTTGTGCAAAGGAATTTCTCATTTACGAACCTACGGATTCCGAGGTAATGTCGCTGCTGTCATTTATAGGTGCAACTTTATCCATTGATAGGCGCTTTATACTACTTAGATGTCGCTAAACGGAATAGTGATTTCTTATATGAGAGAAAATATTTTAAATATGATGAAAAGAGACATGATGAGTTTTCCAATAGGGTCTTTTTAGATGAGAAAGAACGGTAGCCCGCGGGTGCGCTTACAACTTTTAATCGAATTATATGATACTGAAGAGTCGTGAGATTTCATATCATCGAAAATATAGGTACGGTTCATACATATGCATCTATCTCTATTGTATTTAAAAGTGTATAGCATACATAGCTGAGTACCATAAATTTCAAATAACTGCATAATTTTCTCCCGTCATATTTTCTTCGGTCACAATTTTACTGTTCCTCTTTTTTTACCTTGGAAAGTTTTTTACTTATCTATCTATCTATTTTAATAAAAACAATATGTTTGTATTATAAAACAAAAATACTATATTACATCAATTCAAATTTTTCGTAAATGTAATTGTTGGAATAAACATGATAATAGTAGAATTTTTGGCAAAACCAAAAAAAAAACCTACAATTGCTCAAAAATCAATATTATACATAAAATAATTTACGCCAATACTTGACATTATAAAATAAAACTATTTACAGATTTTGTCGCCGGGACAATAAACGTGATAAAATCCGTTAATAGTTTTATTTTATAATTGTACATAAGTTTGAAGGAAACAACAAATGTTTAGCAGTACAAGGTACACACTATACACTATCAATCTTTGAACTAGTAATTGTTCTGCGTGAAACAATAAATTAATTTATAGAAAATATTTGATGCACGGTAAGATAAACACCGAAATGCATCTTCGTTCTGAATATTTAAAATGGAGCAAAAGTTTCGAAAGGTATTCGGCTCGAATCCTTTCTTTGTTGCCGCTACGGTGATTGAAAAAGGGTATTCGCGAATTCCGCATACAGTATGCGGAGGTTGAAATGTTACGTATTTGTAAGCTATTTCTTACCGCGAACGTGCAATACGATGTGGGATACTTCGTGTGATGCAGAGTAGAGAAAAATTATTAGCATAAATGCCGTGCTTAAGAAAATATCAATAATATTAAAAAGAAACAATATTAAGATACAACATTATATAATATAACATAGGTGTCTTACAGAGAGTAACGCGATGTTCATAGTTATCTTCCATCTTATACCTCTGTGTATAGAGCTCTAAACGGTTACTGGTACTTTGCAACTGACAATAGGAAGTTTAGTACAACTGCATGTTTGTTACGCGAAAGTCACGCAATTATGTTTTAATCTTTCCTTTTTGTGCTAATTTTGCTTATGTAAAACCCACGTATGTAAACATTATGTAAATATTTCTCTGTTTTACTTTTTTCAGAACGCAACACATGAAGGCGATAGAAATTATACAAAAGGTCGCAAATTCAATATGGAATACAATAACATGTACTCTTACTGTAAGATATACGTGCCTATATGGCAGAAAGTAAATCAGATTTACTCACCACGCCGTGTAATGAGAAGTTGGATTATTCTTGGAATCCTAGGTCGTTAGAAGTGATTGCGTGGAAGTATATATCTACAATTCTTCAACAGATTATAAATGAATGAAATAATTAACAATTTATGGTCGTAACAAAATCTTCATGGTCGAATCAAGGCTTACTATCAGATTTAATGACTCTAAGGCCGAGATAAATAGACGTCACTAAGCCATGGCTTTGCCAAAGCAATTGCTTAGGGACGTTCTAAACATGACATTCATATAAATAGACAATACTTTGGCATTTACTTTCGATGAAAGCCAACCTAATACTAAGCAAATACTTGGCTTAGCATTCGTATTGATTAGTATTAATTGACAATATTCTTTGCGTATAGGTTGGCTTTTATCGAAAGTAAATGCTAAATTACTGTCTATTTATATGAATGTCATGGTTATAACGTCGCTAAGCAATTGCTTGGCTAAGCCATGGCTTAGTAACGTCTATTTATTTCGGCCTAAGCAATATACGTATATACCGATAACGAATGCTAAAGTAATTAAAGCTAGTTAGTTAGACAGATAGGGAGATTTTGAATATACCTACTTTAAGGTTTTATAACTTAAATCGGAATATGTTGTGATATAGTTTTTTTTTTTACTTCTCATCAATATTTGTTACATTTATGTACACTTACTGATTTAATTCACATACTCAAACGCCTCCTTTTAATTCAAAAGTTAATATGTATACGGTTACTTCGCTCTTCAAAGTAAAAACGGCATAAAGCTTAGTTATTAAAATTTTACAAATAACTTCTCTGTCCTCTTCACAATACTGCTATCGTCGACTCTATCTTCTCAGTTCGGTTCATTCTACTCTGAAATTATATATCTAGTAAAAAAGTCTCAGCTTTAAGAGTGAACACTTCATTGACACGTCATAGTGATTATTATCGGTGTTAAAATAAGCTTGAAAGTTTTAGTTACAGTTAAATAAACTACTTACTCTCTTTATATTGCCTTCTAAGTTCCATATTTTATTGTCGCGTAATACATACAGTAGCATCGTCATCAATGGCTCCCCCGAGATATAAAGTACTTTTATTGGCACTCTAGTTCATTTTTACAGTCGTAAAGTACCAGTATATTGCGATTGCTACGATGTGAAACCTTATTTAAGGTTCTTTGGGTGTTAATGTTGGCGTTTACTGAAACATATTTTCTGATTTTTCTAAGCTTTTTAAAAGCCCCTCAACTTGAAGTTTTCCTTCCTAATGTTTCTAACTTTTTTATTTGAGTTTAAGTATAATGTTTAATGCGGTATCGTGCTGATATGGACTGAATAAAACTGAAAAAGAGTATAATGATTTTTATTCAAAGACCTTGTCAATTAATTAGATGATTCGCCACTCACAAGTGGTAGGACTCTTATAGAGTCCGACTGGGGAAGTACCACTGCATTGCCGGATATTCTGCCTACAAGCAGTAATGTGTAAGCACTACTGTGTTCGGTTTAAAGGGCAATGATGCCAGTGCAATAACAGGGCAAAGAGATAGACCATCTAATATCTCTGGGTGACGAGCACAGCACAGAACCAAACACGCTGTGTGGTACTATGTCGATATGGGCAAGCGGGACGCTTACCATCAGGCGCACGACTTGCTAGTCTCGTCACTTTATCTCGTAAAAAAAACTTAACACATCGCGTGATTGATGACTGTTATTATAACAATTGTCAACAATTTAGTATATAACAAATAACTTAATAGAGATAATTTTCAATAACATTATCTTTACTGTAGCATAAGATAATACTATTTCATTCATTCGTATAACCTTTTATAATAATAGGCTTTGACCGCAGATTCGTTACCATGCATTTTTATTTTTTAATATTACTACGTTGATTATATTTTGCAATCACACACGCATTTATGCATTTTTTTGCATTTGCATCAATACTCAGCCGTTCGGCCTCACTCTCATGCCCATTTTGTACCTAATCGTTAGATACGGGACCTTGATATTATATTGATAAAAAACGAATCATCTTGAATTTACTGAGGTCATAATATCAGATGAATGTCGAGTACGTGAACGCTTTACAGTTTTATTTGTTTACCTCTTTGTAAGCTTGGGTTTTTTTTAGTTTTTGTAAACCGTTCTTATTATTACATAATATAGTTTCACATTTGCTGTTTGTAGTGACGTTAAAGGTTAGTTTAATTACGGTGACTTTAATAAATAATAAATATGTGGCGACATGACATCGTTTAAATATTTTATAATCTATGACAATTGTTTGACATGTTAATATAGTATATAGTCTATGACATTCAGCTACGTA